>KZ505652.1:1409737-1558103 GCA_002844005.1 Limosa lapponica baueri | reverse complement strand
GCCATGCACAGGGATTTTTGTAGATTTTACTCCTTCAGCAATAGCTTTACCGTGCTAAGGAAGCTGCTTGTGCAGATGCAGGGCTCACAGCTATCCCTCTTCTATACTAAAATGGAGTGTTGAACAGGGTGTGTTGTCTGCAAATCCTTTGTGGAGTGGACTGCTCTGGAAACATAGCTTGATTCAGTAGAAGAACTACCAGTCTTCCAGCAAGCAAGCTTTTAACTGTTGTGAAACAAAAGGCCACAGCAGTAGTGAGGACTGGTGTTTGTCCAACGTTACATTTAAACAAGATCTGTATTGCTCAAGCACAGCTGTGCCCAAAGTTTCTAAGCCTGGGCAATTTCATTTAGGCTTACAGTTTTGCATTTAAGTGCCTAAATAAAAATGGTCTGGATCTTAAGAGCTGTAGAAGTGGAGGTCAGGTTAGTGATCCCAAGGGCACTGTTAAAGCCTTTGAGAACTAAGAGCCTAAGGTTTTGGCTCTTTGATCTGATGTTTTGATCATGTAAGATGTAAGGTTTTAAAATGTTGATTGTTGAGTTATTTTATTATGTGTAGCATTATGCAAACATTGAGATCTGAGTGCTTCTCAGCAGAGCTTTTCATTATCTGTTTGGCGTTTATTGCCACTATTGATAATAAGCAATGCATTTCTGGAGGCTGATGTAGACTACTATGTAGTTTCAGTTTAAGCATCAGCTTTGAAGTGTGTATACTTTCCTGAAAGTTAATTTCTCCTAGAGAAAGAACAAGTTGAAAAGCTTGCAGAGACCTCATTCTGCTCTGATTTTGAGGGGATGAGGACTGGTAAGAACACACCTAGTCTGTGTTTCTAAAGGTATTTTTTTATTTTGTGTGTAAACAGTGGGGGAGTGGGGAGGAATCCTAGAGATCCATCTGCTCTGTGTCAAATTATTTACTGTGAAGTCCCTTTTTGATTCCTGCAGAACCTGCACTAACAGCACAAACACTGGATGTTCTACAAAGAGGGTTTCTTTGGTCTATGAACCTCAAAGCATTTGGTGTAGGAACCAGAATGCTTTTCCTCATTCTGTGTGTCACGGAAACAGCCGCAAACAAGGAACAACTGATAGCAGGTGGTGGTTGAAGGTAGTCCAGCGTTTGGCCTACCTTCCTTGCTAGCAATGAGATCTGTTCCACTTAGCAGTCGAATAAGCTGCCTATAAACGATTTGTTTGTCAGCAAGTTTGTCCTTATCTGATTTGGAAGAGAGTTGGCACAGCACACAACTACTTTCTTCTCAGGGAAAGCTGCTTAGGCAAAGCTCACAGAAAAGCTACTTACTCCGTAGGCCAATATCGCTTAGTCTCGGTGTCACCTTAAATGGGTTACTGCATTGAAAGGTAGAAACAGTAGTTCAGTATCTTCTTGCTGGACAGTATTTTAAGGGTCCTCACCCTTTGCTAAAAATAGTAATGCGTGATAAACCTTCAAAGGCTGTAATCTGTCAACCAGCCAGAACAGTGCAGTTACTCAAGCAGCATCCCAGGACTCCAGAGGGATTTGTGATCCCAAGAGTCAAGGTCTGCTTCCAGCTGTAAAAGAGTTTTCAAGTCACTGTGGGTTTCACCTGGTAAAAGAGTGGGCTCTTGTGCAGTTGGCACTGTCATTGTGATCAAAATAAGAGGCAAACAGAAGGTAATGATCTGAATGGAGCCTCACAGCAAATCCAAGTCCTCAGTGGGCAGGTGGGAGACGCAGGGAGCCTGGAGAGCAGTGGAAAGAATGGGTGCAGTGGGAAGTTGATGCTGACCAGGTCCAGTATAGGAAGGGGTAAGGGTGCTGGAAAGTGTCTCCCAGAGTGCTGGATCTACAGCTTTCATGGAGTTCTGGAAGCTCTTGGGTCTCTGCTACGCACATGAGACTCATTGCAAGCGTGTCATGGTAGAGTCAATCCAGCAGTAATAATCTGGACATATTGTCAGAAAAAAGAGAGAAGGACAAAAGGTTTGAGTGATTAATTTTTAATTTTTTTTTCCCCAATAAAGATGTGATCGGAGTGGGAGAGTTTATGCTTCCCGTGCGTATAGTACACTGATAAAAAAGAAATCTTTACACTGTAGAAAGCCCCCAGTTTGGGTAACATTTAGGTGGGTGAGGAGAGAAGCAAACCTGCTAAAAAAAAAAAAAAAAAAAAAAAAAAAAAGCATGCAGCTGAAGGTGAGCATCTGCAGTTACCAAATTTCCATGATGCTGGGATTTCCCCACCACCCCACCCATGGTGTAGGGGAGGTGGCCCAGCTATTATCTCTCCTTTGAGCCACATGCTTCACCACTGAACTCCGCAGCAGTTAATAAGATCAGAATGGGCAGAGGCAAAGAAACCTAACAAAGATGTGGGTTCTTTAAAATTTATATTTGAGCTGAGTGCCCCCTGTATGACTTGCATGAAACAAGTACTGGTCTCTGTTTCATTAGTAGACCCTGGGGTGCTGAGAGTGTTTCCATGTGTGGGTTATGCACACAGATGGACTGGTTTTTGTGGGAATGCAATCTGCCTAAATTTGACCCTGCACCTACCATGCAATGGCTGCATGACTTGGGCACGTGAAAGAAGAGTTCTGGCATGATGGTGAAAAAAATAATGTGAGAATAAGCATTAACAAACAGCCTGACTTCGCTAGAGTTCCCCCTGCTCAGCTTCCACTGCTGTTGCTGGTTGCTTGTCCCAGTGCAGTTGTCGAAAAACATCTCTCCTATTGGCTTTGAACCAGTTCACAGTTTGTCTAAATCCTTCTTTTTCTACAGGTTGAATCATAGGTGAATTTAGGTAGTAAAGTATGTAAGACTGTGCAGGAAGTGGCTGGGATTTTTAGTTATTAGATGAAAAAGCTTCTGGAAATACTTAGTGTTATGGAGGAGGCTACAACCACTAGGAAATACGAGGCTTTGAGGGCTGACACGCTTAAGCTACGAAAGCAGTGGCTCAGACCACCTGGAGATACTCTGCTGATCATAGCATAGAAATTTAGTATCTGGAAAATAAACTCATGTTGGCTTTTAAGGAGACTGCAAGAGAAGGACTGGTAGCTGAGTGCTTTGCCAGTCTCACAGCAGAGATGCTTTTCTGCATGTGTTGAAAATGGAAGTACTGCTAGTAACATGCAGGTATGCTTTAATAAAATTGAAGGTACTGTTCTTCAAGGAGGTAAGGAAGACAGGAATGAGCCTTGTTCATTTGTTGTTAGACTTTCCAGAAACAGGAAAATACTTCTTAGTTATTGTTGCTCTCAGTTGTAAATGGGACACTGTCTTCCGATTTTTTAATTTATTTATTTATTTGTAGATCCATCTAGAAATTTACCAAAGCAATTTCCAGGTTTTGTGATTATTTTTTTTTCTCATTTCAAATCCTGTTGAATTGCAATCTCTGTAGTAGACATGGGAAAGAACCCTTATTCTTGTATTTCCAGGATCAAGATTAAATTTAATGCATTTAGAAGAAAAGAACAATTGCTTTCACTTCTTAATGAAATATGGTTATGCTGTTCTTGGCATCTGTAGCACTTATACGGGAAAAAAAAAAAATCTACTGTTGGACTTTTGCTAATAATCATTACGGTGACGAATGACCCAGAAAATGGTCTTGTTTTGTCTCAAGAGCTTCCTTAGATCTGTAGTTTTTTCATGAGATAGAGGTTAAAAAAATGGTTTTGATTTTGCACGTACAGTAAGATCATTTCAGTCTTGTTGTTCTCATACTTATATGTTGATAGCATTCCTTCTCATGACTTTCTGGGCGTTTGATTAAACACAAATTGGACCAAATATACTTTCTCTTTGGTTTTTATTGAAGGGCAACCCTCCCGTCCCCCTTTCTGGTATCTTGCTGGTTTTGGCCTTACGTGGCATCTTTTTTAATATGGACATTTTTCAATATACTTAATTACCTGTTCCTGTTGCTTCCTGTTTTAATGGATCAAGTGTTTGCTTTACAGCTATTTAAGGAAGCAATTGCCATATTAGTGTCAAAGATGTAGCATGGCGAGCATTTAGAAATCAATATAGTTGTTCTTTAAGAGATGAGTTCCTTGTTAATAGTAAAGGAATGCCCAGGGATTGTCATTGAAATCTGAAGGATTTATCTTTCTAAGTTTTAATCAAGCCTTTGCAGTGTGATAGCAACCAGAGGCCAGTCAAATTGGAATCTCTTTGTACCGGATGCTGTACAAATATAAATTTCTCTGTGGAAGAAGCTGTTGTGTTAGGAAACATTTTTCTTCTGTGTGAAGTTACATGTGTAAACTGTTCTGGAGAAGAGCAAAACAAATTTTAAAAGAAAATAATGGAAAGCTGCAAATTTATGAGCTTCCAGTAAAAACCTTTTCTTATTTGAAACATTTTTTAAGTAATCTATCACATTCCAAAACTTTTAATCACAGTTTTGCTGTGTGAATGTGTGAGTATTCTGCATTACCCAGTATGCATCACTGTTTCACTGACATTGGTCTTGGAGTTTTCTGGGTTGACATTATTTTTTTTATTTTTTTTTTAAGACTTTAACATTTCTTTCAGGGTAGGTAACTGAAAGTATTTTTATTGCAAATGGCTAAAAGCAGAGCCTGTAGTTTTCGGTTAACAATGAAATGTGTAAAAAACCTTTTTAATACAATCGTACTTCGTCTCCTATGCTTAAAGTACTTTATACAGTTCTTTACATTCCATGTAAACATAGTTTACTTGTATGTCATAAGAAAGAGATTTTACTTGAAACTTTTACAGAACAGCTTCTTCTCACACACAGATGAACAGCAGTGTAACTCCAGTATTCTTTGTGATCAATCCTAATGGACACTAGTGGACGTCAGAGCAGAATTGGGGCCAGTTACTGAAAATGTGAATGTTGCATCAAAGTACAGTTAGGGGCAGGGACTTCCTGTCACGGGATCTGCAGAAGCATATTCATGCAAATTAAGAAGGCAGGTTGCTATATAAGAGTGATTTTCTCCCCTGTGTCAGATCTGTTAAGAACCAGCCTAGGTGTATTGTGTGCAAGCTTACACTACCATGCAAGATGGTTACTACCTTAAGGGTGGCTTGTGAAATTAGTGATACCATCATTTTAGAAACCTTTTATCTGCTGTCTATCCTAGTAAAACCAGACTGCAGATAAAGAAGATGCTACTTAAAACTAAACCTGATTTGGGGAGGAGTAAACTGACCACTTGTCATCTTTTCTGTCCAGGAAGAGGAAAAAAGGAAAGCAAAGGAAGAAGAGGAGAAAAGGGAGTATGAAGAGTACCTGAAGCTGAAGGAGAGTTTTGTAGTTGAAGAGGAAGGGGTTGAAGAATCAATGACAGAGGAAGAGGTATGTATGTATGTTAGGCTATTAATGCAGTTTCCTTTACCTTTGTTAGACTCGGGTTGCCCTTGCTGCATTCTGTCTTGTGTAAAATGAACTTGAAATTAGGAGCTGGCCAAATGTTTTCGCTTGTAAAAGCTAGATTGTGTACATGGCACATGTTAACCTGGAGTATTTCCTGGGGAATGCTACAGTCGCTAGTTCCCGACTCCTACAAATTAGTTTAGAGTACTAAAGCAAAATGCCTATCACTAGAAATGAGTTCTCTCCTCCCTTAATGTGAGGACTGAAAATAAAACTCATCCTTTAAGTCACATACTCTCTTACTGTCGTCAGCTCTGCCCTACCCATATACGGTGAGTCAGATGGAAGCAAGGCTAAATCATGGAGTTTGGTAATGCCCACATAATTTGGGAGATATTGCTTGGGTTTGGTTTTATTTTCTAGACCAATGGAGCTGCTGTTAACTCAAATGAAAAACCCAGCTCTTGTCTTAAAAGGCTTCTTTTGAAAGAATTCACAGGACACAACCTAGGTGTTTGTGGGTTGTATGCTGGACAGCTGTGCATTCAGTGTTCCAAGTGATTGCTATGGTTGATGGTATTTCAAATGGCCGCATAACATTCTAGCATGCTCCTCCTGTGGCTGCCTGCAGACACGCTGCTGGGGATGGTGGTTGAAATGTGGTACTTGACATAATATCACAGCAAACTTGAAAAAGTTCCACTGTTGTGGGAGGCAGTGTTCTTATTCTGTCTGCTGAAAACCTGTTAGACTAATTTTAGTTGCTATCAAATGCTGAAGTTGCTCTTGGGTTGTAGCTGCCAGATTTGAGCTGTCCAATGCATTTCATGGTAAGTAGTTTCTTCAGGGCCGTATGTACATTTGCTCCTCTGCTAGAGCAACCCTGTTGAGTTGAATGGGTTTGCCCTTAGCATGACTGAGAGTGGCTTTGGGCTGAGGAGCTTGTAATGAGTTAATACCCCTTGACATTAGTCACAACTTCTTACTATGGACCCCTTTCCCTTAAGAGAAGTTCCTCCATCATGCTAGGATTAAGACCAAGAGAAGTTGTTTCTGGTGATGGAGAATTTCCAAAGATGCAGAGAGCAGAAAAATGCATACTTTCTGTTTAAAGTTCCTTCAAAAATGTGTGTCTATCCTGTTAGAAGATCAGATTACAGATAAAATATTAAATTGTTCTACTTCAGACTCTCTTTAAAGCTAGAATGTGTTTTGTCGTCTGTGTTTCTACAGCTGCCTGTCAAGGAAAAATTAATATTTCTATATGTGGGAACAGAGAAGGGTGTTCCTCACTCAAAAGAGCTGGTAGGCAGTTGATGATCCCTGGATCTCAACATAACATAGCTTTGGTAGGGACGGGGAGATAGTATGTTAATACTAGGTGATTTGAAAGTCATCTTTGGAAGCAATCACAAGTACTTAGTTATTTGGAGACACCAGCCTGGCAGAAATGGCAAGCCACCCTTCCGCCTTGTGGTGGATAGTATATTGAAGCATTTTAGTATCCTTTTACAATAGCTGACTTAGCCTTGTGTTGTTGAGGCTAGCATGCTGAAACTCATGCTGAAAATTAAGGTCCTGAGACCAGACCTAAGCAGTTAATTAAGGTTGATTGATTTCCAGGGTTGTGGAGTAACTTGATCTCTTGTTAACTTCAATGCACATTGTTTGCATTGCCTTTGAAAATTGAGTCGCTTCTATTGAAATGGTGGATTTCAGGTGCATAGCTTTGAAAATGGCTTGAGCTTCCACATGTGTTGCACAGCTGTGTGCTACACTGGAGCATCTGCATGAGCTGTCTTCTGAAGCACTCTGTACAAAATGTCCATGGTGTGTATATGTGACTTAATACCCGATGCACAAACACAGACAGATGTGGTTATTCCAGGGTATGTGTGATGTGAAGAATAAAAGATTCAAAGATTTCCTTTCAGAAAACACTTAAACACAAATTGTACTTGAGCTATGTCCTGTCTTAGAAAATACTTATCATAAATTCTTAGTTAAGATTAAATCTATATTTTTATTTTCCAGTTCAAAGATCTCACTCCTGTGTGTGTTTAAAACCTCAGAAGTGTGCAAGCTAAACACGTTTACAATATTTGTAGCCAGCAAGTTTGTGATGCATTTAATGTTCATGAGTTTAAAATAATAATTGTTTTCTTTGCTGTATCCAGTCTCGCAGCTTTCTAATGGAATTTCTTGAATACGTTAAGGTAAGCTACTGTTGGGCTTTCTCCTCCTTCCATACTTGTTAGATTGTTTAAAATACCTTTGTTAAAGAGCCGGGTTGCAGAAAGAAGGGAAATCTTTACTTCCTCTTTGATTTACTTAAATATTCAACAAGTAACAAAAATGATACCTTGGATACAGTCTGCATTATTTACTTAACTACACATGAGCACGTCCATCATTGTTAAAATGGTTTGCATTTATACCTGTGTCTTGGCTTTTGGGGGCAGGATTGTAGCTCTTACCCTCTTTCATAGGGATAGGTGTTATAAACTCTGTACCTTGTGGATCACCCTCACAGTTTATGATCATCAATGTTTGCTGTTGATTGGGACTTGGGACTTTCAGGCTTTTTGTCTGTGAACATCAGCTACTGATTTAGAAAACAATCTCTATGTCTGGTGCCTGCCGTGCAGGATGTGTTTGTGTCTGAAACACTGGCATTGTAAAGGTCAATCCAACTTTTCGTGTGATTTCGTTTTTTGTTTTTGTCCATGCAATTTGCAATGTTGTCTGAATACTTGGAAGGAATATTTAAGGAGAAAATTACTTCTTAGTCTCCCTTTTATTATATTGTATGGTTGGTTATTTAAAACATGTGGTCTGTTAATGAGAATTTCCGCTTTTGATCTGTAAGGACAAATGCCTCTTTCTCTACTATTGCTATATCAAAGGTCAAATGCATTTTCCTACTCTTACTCTAACAATGTTATGCAAATCTTTTGTCCTAATGAATCCCTTTCTTCCTTTACTGGAAACTGAACTCTTACCTGACAATGTATGGCATGTGTGTGAAAGGCTTTATTAGTAAGCAAATGACTTGTGTACTTAGTGAAGTCCTAATCATTTTGTTAATCCAGAATCTCACACCCTGGGCCAGTTTTGCATGTCCATTATACCAGCAAAAAGCTGGAGTTACAAGCAGATTTGTCTCATAGATAACTCTGCTCAAGAAGCTAATTTGAGTGATTGCTGTGTAAGTCTGAGCAATGACTCGATCATTCTGGAGTCCCTGCAAAGTTACACCTTTTGCTGTGCTGCTCTCTCCTTCCTGAGTCACTGGCACTTTTGGTGGTGTATCCCATTGCCATCAGGCCACAGTGAGAGAGGCTGCTAGGTTTGCATCTCTCATGTGCTTTCTGATCAACGTGATCTTGGGGTAATTGCGAAATGTCTAAGCTCATAGCACTCAAGAGTCAGGACTTGCCTTCGTTGCTGCGGCCCCAATGAAAATAACCCCTGTTCAGTAACCAAGACCACAGCATAAGCCAGTCCCCTTGGATCAGAAGCAGCACCAAAAGCAGATGAGACAGCGGAGAATCAATTGGAAAAACTATGGGTAACGTGTTTGAAGAGCCTAAGTAAAACCATGGAGCGACGATGAGCCTTCAGATGGCACATTTCAGTTTGCAGCCATGCAGCAATTTCAGTATTCTGTTTTCCATAGAAGCCGGAGAGATTTCTTTGAAGGAGAGGGGAACTTTGAAATGGCCATGTCTGTTAAGACCACCCTCTGTTTCAATTACTAACTGTGGAAATGGACTACGTGGTACGGTGTGATCCCAGTTCACCCATCCCCATAAAACACATTCAAGATACTGCCAAGCTGTGTATTAAGGAAAATGTGCTGTTCTTTATTGATAAACAAGCTGCCCTAGGATAATAGTAGGTGGAACAGTAGGATATTTCGATGTCCCTTGGTATCTTCCACTAAAGATAGGAGGGTTTCCAAGGGATAACACGGTAGGGTCTGATTCTGCACATTGCCCTTGTGGTTGTGAAGGCCGGAACAGATGAGTCACAAACTCTCAGTTCAGTGTTTAAGCACATATGTGTCCTTTTATATTAGTCACTTCTACTTGACGTCAGAGAGATAAAGCATGGGCTAAAAACCTAATTCAGAAATGCTTCAACACCTGATTTCCTATGTAGAGATGAGTTGCAGAACTGGGGCATTGCTTTCTTTTGCAAGTTTTATTATTTTTTTTAATCTTGAAAGTATGCTTAATATATAGATTATGTATTGCCCTCATCTTCCATTCTATTCACAGAAACTGTTGACTTATATCAAGAAGCAGTGCTAAGCTGCTAGTAGGTGTCTGAAAAATGTGTAAATTAAAAGAGCAATTAGCATTAAAAAAAAAAAAGCTCTTCTGTTGAGTAACTTATTTTACTGGTATAACCAGCTGGAGGTAGCTCACCCCATGCTTCATTCCTTAAGGGTGTTTGAAATAAAGTGCAGCCTCTTTTCTCCGGCTCTGCCTCATGGGATTGTTTTAAATGGGATTTTTCTTAAAGGCACGAAAAGGTTTGATGCCCCCAATTCTGCTTTTCTGGAAGCCGAGTGTCCCCCTTCCTTTGGGGGTTTCATAGTAGCCCCACAACCAGTTTAACCCATCTGCTGCAATGTCACCACTTTACACCTCAGGCTGTGGCGTTGTCACTGCTGCAGTTGCTATCCTGTGTGTTTGCTTCTTACAGTGGCCAGTCCTGAAGTTACAGACTCGACTGCTCTGTTCTCAGAGAATTCTTAATGGAAGCCTTATGGTTTTACTTAGCAGTGCTGTAGCTGCGTGACACACCTTACAAACCAGCTCTGTGGGCTCTCTGAGCACTTCAGGAAAAGAATTAATAATTAAGTGGGCAGAGGTGAAAGAGTGGCTGGGCAGTTCCCTTGCTCTGGAGCACTAGCTCTATTGGCCCAGGGAAACAGGAGACTGCGCTCTGTCCATCCCACTCTTCTCGCCTGCCTTGACGGTGTATCATTGAACACGTCTGAATTACAGCTAGTGAATTGAAACCGCAAACTACATTTGAAAGGGCTAGCAAAGGACTCAGAGGCTTTACCCCTTCCTTTTTTTTCTTTAAGAAAAATGATGCTTATGAGATAAAGAAAAAAATCTTTCTCATCTTAATCCTGGGGACCCTAGCTCTGTTTCATCCCTTGCTGAGGACAGCAGCAGAATCATACCTTAAATTAAATTAATTCTGTAAAGTGTAGATGTGTATATGTTGCTCCATGAAAGTTAATCCTGTCTCCAAAACACGAAGCATGTAGTGAAGAGTTTTGCTGACTCGGGACCTCACAATGTCATTATGTTTCAGAGTGTGTGGGGAGTGCATCCTAATTCCACCCCACCCTTTGGGATCTTATTCACAGCAGGCTTCGTCTTGAAAAGCTTCCAGTAAACGTGGTCATTGAGGGTGAATATCTTTAGGTGAAGGTTTAAACCCTGTTTTTCTTGTTTATGTGGCTTTGCAACCCACCCCCCCCATCCTTTTAAAAGAAGATGTGACGAATCTTGGCAGTTCCCAGCTCTGAGAACTGAATTCCATGGACTGGTTCCAATTCCATGCATTCAGTCCATGGTATTCAGTTCTCTAGCTTGGCTGCATCGAACTTCACAACTACTAAGTCTGTGTGTGGCTTTTTTTGTCTGATTTTATTAATGAAAAAGATTCATCTGTTTCAGTGTCCTTCCAATGTCCTCTCAAGATCAGAAACAAATGCATTTATCACTTGAAGTATTGCATCTGATAATATAAATGTAGCTCTTGTGGCCATATATATATGGCTCTTAGAAATGTAGTCCAGAATGTTAACTAAACAGATTTCAAAAGTTTTATATTTTCCAAGGTTGTTACAAACAGCGCGTCCTTTTACTTCATTTAAACAGATGAGATTCTAAAACTTTTGCAGATAAGAAAACAGGAACCAAGTAGCTCCAGACAAGTGCACCAGGTGTTTTCTCTGTAATTCTCTGGAGCCATAGAGAAGCATAAAACCAGATGTGAGCAGTGGTTACTGCATCCTGACTGAGGCTGCAGTAAGAATCTCTGTCAAAAGCAAAATGAAAATTCGCAGTTCCTGCTTCTGCCTTGTTCTCAGAGATCATTGTGCTGCCTGCGCAGGAGCACGCTCCCAGTACGCTTCCAACACTGACAATTTTAATAAGTTGTTCACTTGCTTAGGAAGCTTATTATGGCATTAACACACATGATGTTAGTAAAACAGACTAAAGCACTTAATGCTGCCAGTCTTTTCTGGATTTTTTATGTATGCACTGATATATACCAGTTATCATTTTAAAATGTACTTTGAAATATCTCTCAAACAAAAAGGGATCTTGCTAAGGCATACTGGACATTAAAGGTAGCAGTTGAGAAACTCAGATGGCAGGGAGAACCAAGCCATGGCAGGTTGTTGTGCTTGTGCTCATCCTGTCCTCCTAACGTAATAAAAGGCTGGATGAACAAATTTATTTGAATCTTCACTTAAGTGGGTCAGAGCATTAGTCTTTCCACAGAGCAGATTGTTTTAAGTAACTTAAGGTAGAGTTTTTCATCACAGAAAACTGTTTACTAGGGGAAGTTAATTAGAATGACAGGTTCTACTTCATCTATTAAATTCATTTTTTTATTTGAAAGGAAAATCAATATGCTGACCTTCTCATTCATCAGCTGCATTTAACTCTCGTTTGTTTCCACAGAAAACAAAGGTAATCCAGCTGGAGGACTTGGCTTCACATTTGGGTTTAAGAACACAGGTAAGTACTAACTTTTGGGG
The DNA here is from genome assembly GCA_002844005.1 of Limosa lapponica baueri. Lineage (NCBI taxonomy): Eukaryota > Metazoa > Chordata > Aves > Charadriiformes > Scolopacidae > Limosa > Limosa lapponica. Next base: position 1,545,954 of record KZ505652.1, on the reverse strand, counting down.
TGCCAGTACAAGCAATGAGCTTAAAAGGACAGGAGAGAAAGTGGGTAAATAAGGGTAATATCTATGCATCTCAGCATAACTGAAAATACTTGGATTTTGGTGAAGATCAGCAAAGTCAGCCCGAAAAATGTGGCCATTCATCAAAGTACCAGCCAGCCAGTGAAGGGTTGCTGGTTTACAAGATTGTTTCAGTGAAAAATGCTCAGTCTGCCTCTTGCACAGCTGCCTGTTGGCTAATGGATCCTATAGTGTTTGCAAATCTAGTCATAGAGCACTGCAGCGTACGTGAGAATGTTAATACTTAAGAAAATTGTCCCTCTCAGCACCATATAAGCCTGTGAAAGTGAGCTCATGGTGTGATATCGGTACCTTTTTTTTTAATCTCCTTTTGTCCTTTTCCTGTTCTTTAAACGTTTTTTGGTTTGACTCTGAGGAACAGTTGTGGCTTGGTTTATTTTAACTTGAATACATTTGATGTGTTTCCTAAGTGACCATTGTTTTCTGTTGTTCTGTACCTAATCTGATCTTGGGGTGCCCCTTCACAGCAACTTAAACTGCTCTAAGTCCAGACTACTCTGCCTCTGCCTCTCTCTTAAACCAGAACTTCACTGAAGCATCCAATGAGTCATTAAGGGAAGTTATCTGGTTGAAATCTAAACTATAATTTGCTTCTGCAGTCACATCAATAGAAGAACGGGAGAGAGGCGGAAATGTGGAAACCAATACATAGATACTAGCTTAAGGTGTGATGGAACTGCATACTTGGAGTAACTATAGAGTTAACCCAGCAACAAATTCAGCAGGTTGTTCTTTGGGTTGGTAAAAGAGATTTCCTCTTAAATGTAGCATGAAAAAAATATATATAAAAAGCTCTGGAATGTATTAAGTGTACCCAGGTTCTTGGAGAAGTACCTTAGTGTACTTCATGGAACTGGCATGTTGTATTGGCACAATACAGCCTTTCCCTGGGAATATGCATATAACCACCCCCCTTCCATAAAACTGACAGCTAATTTAGCAATTAAAGTCTCTTTTAGGGATAGGTAAGTTATTTGAACACCCCAAAATGCAGAAGCTCACTTCATCCTTCTAAGACCAAAGGGCTTACTGCATCTGTCTCTGTGGAAATACCGATGTATATCCTCCACCGAAGTCTTTAGCGCAGAGGAATTAAATGCAAGCCTCCATCTGTATTTTTTCTGAACATGTGAAATATTTTTTTTATTTCCTCTTGATCAACTTATTATTCCTTTTTCCCTCCTGAACAGGAAGCAATTAACAGAATCCAGGACCTGATGGCAGATGGCACTCTAACAGGTGACAGTCAAAACATAAAGGGACTTTATTTTAGCTGGTGAATAGGTGGTGCAGAAAATGCTTTAACTATGATAGAGAGAGACATCCAGTGTAATTTCTGTTTTAAACTGTGGAAGATCCTAGTAGGACTTCATAAATGGAAATTTTTATTATCCCTGCTTCAGCTGCCATGAAGCTACTGTTTAAAGCACTATGGGATGTGATTGCTTCTATGATCCATTATACAGAGGTGGGGGATGAGTGTCCCCAGCAGTCAGGAACCAACACAAGGTTCTGCTCGTTGATTTAGCCCTGCTGAAGATGTTTTGCTGAGCAGCCAGCTGCAAATGATGTCTTCTGAAATCTGAATTTGAAAGAATCGTTTGGATGTTTTGGGGTAGTTTACAAGCCTGTTTTTAAGGTGCTGTGGCTAAAGCCAGTACCTGGGTACAGCACACTGTGGGAGAAGCAAACATCCCAGAGCACTCCAGGACACTGTAGTAAGTGAAGTGCTTGTTCCTAGCCATGTACCCATGCAATCACAGTTGGAACGTAAGCAGAGACTGAGCACATGGGTAGCTCCCTGTCTGAACAAGTCTGTTTTATTGCTGGACAGTCTTTTTCTTTCCAAGAATGAAGTAGGAGAAGGTGCCAGTGTAAACATTGACCTGATACTGTGGCTGTGGCCAGGAAGCAACTATCTTGGTGGGTACATATGGAGTACCATTCAAGTGACCTAAAAGTGCTCTGAATCAAAGCACTGTCCTGTACTGTCCTGGCGCTTTCTGTGGCTTAAAAGGCTTGCCAGTGAGGCTCCCTGCCATGTATTTGGTCCTGTAATATGTTAAGAACAGAGAGGTCTGTTCTTGTTCTTGATGGAGCAACTGAAATATGGAAATTGAGCTTCATTCTATTCCCTTTCAGAGGGTAAGTTGGAATGGCCGAGCTGGGCCCCACAGGGTCTCTGAGTCACCTCCCGGGCTGCTCTGCCTTTCTCCACCAGCTGCCTGGGCCCAGAACATCAGCACTGAAACTATATCCCTGAAGTAGCTGCTGTGGTACTACCAGCTGGCTGCGTACAATGAAAGGAATGTGTTACTTTGCTGAACAAAATTGCTCTTACCAAGGCACTCGGCTATTGTCATAGCCCTGCTCAAAGACCCAACAGTAGAGAGGAGATAAAAGCCTGACTGCTAACACGTTGTTCTGCCTGTCCTAGATATGAAGTGCAGCCTCAGCAGTTTGAACATCCCTTCCCAAAGCAGAGACTGATGTCTGTTGGGAAGTGAGAGGAGCCGAAGTGCTGACTTCAAGGTCCTTTCTTTCCCCCTGCAGGTGTGATTGATGACAGAGGAAAGTTCATCTACATCACTCCAGAGGAGATGGCTGCCGTGGCTCAGTATATCAAACAGAGAGGACGAGTATCCATCGCAGAGCTGGCCCAAGCAAGCAATTCCCTCATCAACCTCCAGCCTGAGAGCCAAGCTGTTGCTCCAACCGTGGCATGAAATTGTGGCGTGAGAAAAATACATCAGGAGATTAACCTTTTAATGAATAAGCCACATAATTAAAAATAAATAAGAACCCCTCTAGTCCATTCACGGTGCTTGAAGATAAGATGTTCTTTTTAAGCATCAGCTGCAAGACTTGATTAAAACTTTTGCTGTTAGAGCTCATATAAAATGGGACAGTCTTTTGTACAACAGAGGCTTGCCAAGAACCTGGGGCTCAAACACACTGATGCACCTGTACCCCAGGAATATCAGTAATTTTTACATGGTTACTTTATCTTGGCAGTCTCACATGACTATACCCAGACTTTTTATTGTTTCCAGATTCTGATGTCTGTATCAAATATATTTGATTTTGATTGTATTTGGGATTCTCCAGACTTGCTCTGCACTTACACATCACTGCCACAAAGTTCCATACAGCCCAGAATAATAGGTGTGTAGGGGTGAGGCTTGCAGATTTTGTTTTCTCTATGAACATTGGAAGGATAGAGTAAAAAGAAAATACTGCCTGTCTCTGTTCTTACTGAAATGTATACTGAAACTCTAGAAAGAGTGCTTGCTGTTTCATGAGAACTTCCAGAGGTTTATTTCAGAAAACCTTTGCTATAGAAACATGTTTTGCTTGGTTTATATAACGTAAAAAGTTTGCTCGCAGCCAAGCTGCGTTATTTTTCCGTAGCCAAGAGACAGAAACACCTCAAGGGAAAGGCTAACTCGCCTCATTGTGCAGGCCAATTCTACTGATACCAACCAGAGTCTGATGATTCATCCTTTGAAGTAAGAGCCAGCTCAGTGTGTCTGAAGGCCTCAGACACCCCCGCTCCATGGCCTTTGGGTTTTGGATGGATGGGGTTTTTTTTAAATAAAAAATTCAGGCACTGTGAGTCATGCAATTAATGTTACAAGTAAATGCTTATTAATAGATTAATTGTAGGGATCAGTATATTTCCTGCATAAGAATATTTATTTTTTTAATAGCCTAACTGATGATTTGTTACTTCTTCTTTCCAAAATCAACAGAATCTATGTGGATACACAGTCACTGAGGAGGGCAAGAGGGGCAGGGTTTGTCTCTGCCCAATTTAGACATAACTTGAGTAGACTAAAAGCTGCATTATCAGTGAGATGAGATAGCAATAAAACAATGGAAGGAAGCATATTTCCTTCTTACTCTCTGCACTACTGCTGAATGTGATACTCTGCAGGAGTGCTGAGTTACAATGCAGCACCACATGTTGCTGTGAAAGATGGGTACATCGTTACTGCGCTGCACAGCAATAACCAGCAGAGAGATTACTTGAGATTTGAGGCTTGTAAAGTCTCTTAACTATTCACAATTTGATTTTGCCATGATTATTTTGTTCTGCCCTAAACTATTCTTGTAATAAAACAAAATATATTGAAAGAATTGCAGAGATTTGTATTAGAGATATTTTTTTTTATAACATGTTAAAGGATTTTCTGAGATAAAGGAGCCAGCCAGCAATGTTATAGACTCCAGAGTGCCAGTCAAAGACTAGAGGTATTCTGTTAAATCCATTGAAATCGCTCCAAAGTACACTGAATTTCTATGGATGTAAGAAATAGCACCACATTCGCTGTGCAGTTCAAGCTTGCTTCTGCTGTGCTGGTACAACTGCACCAGAAAACTGCTGTGCCCCTTTAGCATGGGCCAGCTGTCTGCCAAGAATGGTGTGTGCAGTCCCCTTCTACGCACCCCTCTGTCTTAGCTCGGACAAGATTTGTGTCTGGTAATAGCGCGATAATTCAAACCATTTCATTATTGAAGTTTCGCAGGGCTGTGCCAAAGCCAAAAGGGTTTTTTGTGGTTCATTGACAGGTCGCAGAAAGAGTGATTGAAAGCTGCAGTTTAGAGGAGGTCCTCGACAGAAGAACATGATGATGAAGTATTTATTGGGAGCCAAATTCATGGTCTGTTAGAGGGCTCTAACAATAAGAGGCGCCTCAGAACTGCCACTTGCCTGAGCTCCTGTTGCGAGCTCTGAAGGAGTGTTTCCATAGGCAGTGAAGCATGTGAGGCAGGCAAGGTAGCCAGACCGAGCCCTTTCACGTGAGGTATGGGTCGCCTGATAAGCTTTGTAGATCTTCCTGCATGTTGTCTGTCTTTGTGGGAGACTAGATTTAACCTGTGAGTCCCTCCTAGTACTGAGCTTATACCTAATGCTAGGGTCTGGGGGTCTATGCTTGCTTTTATCCGCGATTCCCTATTATGGAATCCCAATATTGCATTTTGGACCTGACCCTGTCTGTGCTGTTTCTGAGATTGTGGAGTTGCTGTGTGGAAACTGGAGCACAGGTCTGATGATGATCTTTGGAAGAGCTGCCGTCATCTGGCTTGACCATGTTGTGGTCTCAGCTGTAATACCAGCCAGGGTAAGATGTGACCGTGTAGCTGTGCCAGCCCCTGGTCTGTCGGTTGTAATCCTCTCCTACCCTCTTCCACCATTTTTTCATTCCCATTCTTTGCGCGCGATTGCATTGTATCAGCACTTAGGAAAACTCGTTTCCCTCATATTTGGTTTGGGTGCTGTGTGATCTTCGCTGCATGTGAGCCGAGAGGCCAGCCGCTTATATGAGACGTATAAAAAATATAGGGGAAAAAAAATGCAGACAACAAAAAGCACGCGTAGGCTCTTACGAAAACCCATGCAGAAGGAAACTGCTCTGCCGTGTTTCACTTGGTGAGGCTTCCTAAGTCACTCCAGAGCCTGAGCCTGCAGGAGGTAAGGAGAGACGGGTGTTGCTGCTCTGACCCATGGGTCCTGTTCAGGTCTGTGCCTTGGGGAACAGCCACCGCTACTAAATTGCAACTGATTTTTCTATTAAAGAGCATTATGCTATTTTCTGGGAATCCACTTACGGAGTCCAAGACGGTGACAGTTCAAAAGCGTGAATACAATGACTTCAGGCCATTTGTTTGGGTGGTTTATAAATGAAGCCATTCAAACCGATGCTGTTGCTTAAATCTGTGTTCGTGGGTTTTTTCTGTGGAAGTGGAGGGGGAAGAAACTAAGGACTATCCCCCAAAAATTATTTCACTGAAAGAATTCATAAATCTTGTGATAACTCACACTTCATATATCCAATGAGAAGAGACACCTGATGAGAAGGCACTACATTAGGGGACTAAATTAAGGGACTGGCATTAAATTAGGGGACACCCCCAGGCATCGTGGCCATGGCTGAGATGGGAGATGTCCGCAGTGTGTCCTGGGTGAGGAAGGAGGCTCAGGATGCTGGCGAAGAGGTGGAATGGTCCATCAGCACCTGGGGTCAGGTCCTCTCCTCCTTCCCCAATGTTTACAGCTAGCTCTGACTCTGCTTTGCAGGGAACCACAGTCCTGCTGGGCGACACAAGATGTGCCTGACTCCTCCAGAGCACCGATCCTCCCCGCGGGCTTATGGAAAATTTTACAGGATCAAGCACAAAACCCAGCCACCACCTTCGTCTGTGTCAGCGTGGTCCCTTCCGTCACGTCTGGCACAGTCAGCGGTAAAATACAGGGCAGTAAAATACCAGCAAAACAGTAAATAGAGTAAGATAGCAAAATACTGGGGTGCACTGCAGATTTTGGCTGTTGTGAATATTTTTGCAAGCGAGCGTTAGCTGGCTGTGGCTCATGATGCGGAACTGGTGCGGGGCTCAGCTAAGCTCTGCCGGGGCTCTTCGCTTAGGGATGGTCTGTATGTAAATGCCTCATCCAAATTGGCTTTGGGCCAGGACACCTACTCCCGCTACCCCTCTTCCTTAGAGGCAGGACGGGTTCAATGTTTTGCTTCCAACTGCTTTGTCCAGTCTACTTTTATCATTTTTAAAACGCTGAATGCCTCCCTATTATTTGGCTTTAAAAAAAAAAAAAAAAAATCCTTATTTTCTGTTAAACTTTGCCCGTGCATTATGCAGCATTAATCACCATGTTTTTCCTCTCTGAACTAGTACAAAAGCTCCCAGGTACTCTGCTTGTACATGGAAGGAATAATAATAGTAATTACCAGCTCATCTGAGCGAGCTTGTCCTAATTTTGCCATTCCACCCGAAGGCAAAGGCCAAAAAAAATTAGATTGAAAACCTTGTCTTCATATCGTACAAGGTGATATCTAATCAAGGAGAACTCCAGCTTCTTTTTCATGCTTCTCAAAGGAAGAACACAGTTTATTGTGAAGCGTTTGCAGATCATAAAAATGTAAAGGCTAAAAACGTCGCAAGCTTTAATTTTATTTGTTTGTGATAGGAGTTTTAGAGCCCATCAGACTCCTGGTTTCCAGCTTTTCTCTGTAACTATGGGTAGTAGGAACAAATCTAGGGTTGTTTTTTGTTGTTTGGGTTTTTTTTTTTTTAATTTATATTGTGCGTTGATCCTAAATATCACAAGATGGCAGTGAATCATGAAGCTGCAGTATTCCCCTCTGCACGGGAACAGCCACGTTCTGGATTCATGGGTATTTTCTTTACCCCCAAAAGCAAATTCAGAGCATTAATACTGAGCTGTGGCTTGAATGCAGGGGTCCCCGCTAAAGAGCTGATGCCCAGGGAAGTTTTGTGCCTGCAGCACTGTGGGAAGGGACCTTAATTCTTTTCATCTTCTCTGATATTAAAAAAAAAAGAAGTGAAAGTCAAGTAAAACAAAGGAGAGGAAAGAAATCCCCTTCCTGCCCTGAAGACAAAGGAACATTTTATGATCTCTCTGGCTACGTCTGTATTCATCAAATGTGACATTTTCTGTCCCTGGGGACAAGTCCTTCCTATCAGTTTACATGGCGAAACGCAGAGTGGCAGCAGGTAAACTGCTTTTTGGAACCATTCTCTGGAGGTCCTCAGCTGGTCTGCAACAAGGCCCCACGGTAGTGGTGCCCCAGCCCTTTTCAGCCCATCTGGTCCAGATTTCTCTTTGCCGCCTTCATCCTTCAGAAGGCTTCTCCTTACAGGGGAGGCTGGTTTGGTGGTGAGACAGAGGAACAAGTCCAGATTTATTTGTTGACCCATAACCCAATTAATTTGCCTTTTGAGTCAGAGATCTGCACTTCTCTTTCTGATGCCAGGTAATCCCCCCACAATGTAGCTTATCTGCTTCTGAAAGTGCCCGCACAGCTGTTTGATGTTCTCAAAAGCGCTGAGCTAGCACATCACACTAGGGCAAACAAGCTTCTGCTGACTTCACCCAAAACCGTTGAATAACTGGCATGGCCTGTCCCATCAATAAGGGAGACTGCAAAGAAAACCAGCCCCTAGGAAGAGGAGCTCCAGGGAAGAGTCAGTTGTGGAGACGGACCATTACCTGGAAGCCAGCTAGGCTGTGCTCAGGACTGCTCAGCTGAGGATCTGGCCCAGAAACCTAATCAGATGTGTTATTAATAGGGTCCAGCAGGAATGTGTCTTTTTCAAGTCAACTGATTTTGCTGTGCAGCTGGACAGATGAACTAGAACTGTGAGATTTGACAGTGAAGTTATGATGTACACCATTGGTCCTATGAATGAACAGAACTGTCCTTGATGCAGGTGGGATCTCATGCAAGTCTTGGATGGCAGCATTCATACTGCAGCAGAAACATCTCTGCAGCATTCATCCTGCATTTGGCTTTCCCTCCAGGACATTCACTGGCAGCTCATGGTGGTTTGGGGAATCATCCAATATCTCCAGTATCCTCACCAAAGTCCTGCTCAACCATTTCCAGCTGATGAAACATAGTTTATCCCAACCCTCCCACCTGGTCTAGTAGGAGGTGTCCCTGCCCACGGCAGGGGGGTTGGAACTCCATGATCTTTAAGGTCCCTTCCAACTCTAACCATTCTATGATTCTAACTTTTGATTGCCCGAAAGTCTTAGGTGCAGAAGGTGGAGGTGTTGGGAGCCCATCAGTGGAGGGTGAAGGGGAGCTGGTGTGGGGGTCAATTCCAGGCATGTTTGATTTGCCTTTAGGCGAGAACTTCTAATACCGCGCTGCAGGGACAGAGAAGGGCAGACAAAATAACAGAGGTGGATCGAGGCGCTGTTTCTCTGCATTAGCTCTAAGGGAAAGATCAGAGGCACCGAACGCAGGGAAGCTTCTCCAGGAGAAGCAGGCACTGAGCTTGATGCCCCTTTGTGTGTGCTGAGGGCATCTGCACAGCTGGCCACACGTGCACAGGAAGTCTGAGATATCTCTGCCCTTATGGTTTGCATACACAAGTCATCTCTGCCAGTCACTTCTGCAGACTGCAGCCTCGCAGCTCCTATATGTGAGTGCCCTGGAAATATCCCACCTTAAACGCATGTATACGTGTATGTATGTGCAATTGTCTCATTGACTCTTCCAGAGGTCCAACAAGTTTTCGGGGACTGATGGATACCCCTGAGTCCCTGATAAATGAAGAGTTTCCGTCATTTTCTAACCAACAAAAAGGCATGATTCAGGGTTGTATGTTAATACTGAACAGGTCTCAAATGATAGAGTTTACAAAAGAAAAGATCCATGGGAATGGGAGCTGCAGGCAGCAGATTGAAGTGAAGACAATGTTAATGAGGTTTTGAGGAAATAGGACACTGAAGAACCCTGCAAGAGAGGTTTTGAGGGCAAGGTGGAAAATAGTAGAAGATGCACATGTACCTGTGACTGAGAAGCTGCAGGTATCTGCTGAGCAGGAGGTCTGAAGAACAGTGAACCCGGAAGTATGTATTTGGGGAAGAAAAAAAGAGAAGGCCAGCTGGAGGAGGAGAAAAAAGGTTAAGAAGATGAAGTAAGATGAAGTGAGCAGCAGGCCTCACTGGAAGAGAGGATGATAGTCAGAGGCCAAAAAAGGAAACAGAGGATGCACAGAAAAGGGTGAGAAATCACAGCCCAGCTAATGCAGAAACAAGAGAGAAAGGACCAGACATCCACACCAGTACCAGACGGAGCATTTGTGTGACAGTAGACTTGAGAAAATGCCATTGGCTTGTCAATGGGAGAGATCCAAATAGAGGCTAAAGTGCTGCTTGCTAGGAGCAAACACAGGGGTCATGGCCATTACTAGGAGAGCCTGGGCAGAAAATGGCACAACTAGAGCTGCCAGTTCCTTGCTTGAAAGAGAGAGAGAGGGAACTGCAGAAGCCACGATGGGGTGGTGAGTGAACATGCTGAGATGGGATGGATGCAGGCTAGAGAAATCAGTAAGTTCAGAACAGTGTTCAGTGGAGGCTCTGGAGCCCGGATACCTCCCTAGCCCTGTGCAAAGCACGGACCACCCAGGTCAGCTGTTCTGCGAAGTGCTGGCCAACAGCACCACACTGTTTCGAAAAGGAGGGGCCCAAGGAGCAACCAGAAGATCTCTCTGGGGCCTGTTCTTCATTCAGGTACTTGAAGCAATTGTGGTTGGTGTTTATTCCACCTTGTGTTCTTTTTTTCTCTTTCTTTTCTCCTTTGGCAGCGCAAGTCATTCCCTTGCACCCAAAGGGTTTCAGCTTATTGCACTTGCTCATAGAAGCGGTTTCCTTGGCATCCTCACTGGCCTCACCATTGTCCTCCTTGCCTTCATAAAAATCAAATGACTGGCACTAATCTGCACAGTAGTCACAACTGTCCTACGTATTTCGGCAGGTATCTCTGGATATGGGAAACTTTTTTTCCTCTCTTTTATCACCTACATGAAAGGCACATTTTATCTCTGAAGGAGGGTTTTGCCCATGTTGTGTGGTTTAGTTCACATCCACCCTGATGAAACCCCAGTGCTGGTGTTCCTTGGGGAGGGGTGGAAGTCACAGCTGCAGCTGGCAAACCACAGGCTGAGAGTGAGCACTCAAAAGCCAAAGGTGCCAGACGGGCTTGTGCTGTGCAGCCGGGTGTGAATCCTCGCCCTCTCCCAAGGCACCGCACGGTTTCTCAGGGGTGGAGGCAAACCCAAAACTCATCAATCCAGAGAGGAAAATTAATTAAATAGCATAACTCAGGATGCAGTGGGCTGTGGAGCATCTTGGCCAGGTGCCATCATCCCCAGGTGGTTTCAGGGCATTGAAATTGCCTCGTCAGTGGCAATGGAAGAGCCTGAACTGCTTCCCAGCCACTCTCTCCACTCTAGGGGAGCCTCCTGCTGTCACAGCCTCTCCCCTTGTGACCACAGTAGTCATGTCCACCCATCACAGGGACCCTGGACCTCACCCATCCCCAGTACCTCCAGAGGCTGCTGTGTCTGGAGGTAGCTCAGCCCCTGAAGCATATCAGCCAGTGCTCTGAGTTATTTTTCTTTTCTCTTGTGCAGCCATGGAAGAGCTCCCAGAGCAGTGCGATGCTGTGGGAGGGCTGTAGGGTCTGCAGCTCAAATGATCCAGCAGAGACACTGGTGGTGGGAACCCTCCCATCTCCCAGGAGATACCTGAGCTTGGCAGCTGGTAGACGATCTGATGCTGCACTGGGGCTCAGACTCTCTTTCTGCTGCATGGCTCCTTGTGGATAACAGTCATGCTCCCAACCTTTCAAAGGCTGGAGCCAGCTGGACTTGTGCCCTGGTTTCCTGATGCACCTCATGGAGATATATTGACAACTGAAGTGCACAGAGGATGGGATCCAAACTCTCCTCCCTGGGCTATGGACACCCAGCTCAGCTGCGCATTGCACTCCCAGCCAGCTGAATTTGATGTATACAATCTCTCCTTGGCTCTTGTGCCAAAGTAAATAGGGGACCAGGTGAATTCAGGGGCTTCTTCAGGCAAAGGGTGGATGCAGAGGTGGCAGCCAGATGCATGTCTGCCTGCTCTGGAGGACAGAGAATGGACACAGCAGGACTTTTACAGCTCTAACCTGACCTTTGGGCATCTTCAGCAGAGCAATTTACGCAGCTGATATGGTTGTTTCTAATACCTACAGGTCCTATGCAGACCTGCACTGTGGGATGTAGTCTGGCAGCAGAGAGGCACGATTCCCTTTGGTGGTTTTTTTTTTCAGACCATTTTAGTAGCCTGAAATTTAGTTAAGATGACCTAAAAGCAGGACCAAAATGGTTACAGAAAGGATTACATTGCATGTTCAGAGACAAATCAGATGTGAACTGTAGGAGGGACTGGCATCTCCTCCTAAAACACCTCCTGGTTAGGTGGATCCAGGATCACTGCAGTTGGCAGAGATTTCTAGTTTGTCTCAAAGGAAAATTTCTGCCAGCATCAAATTAAGGTCAGGGGACAGAGCAGAGCTATGGCCTCGTTTCAGCCTGGCAAGGGAATCTGGAACCAGGAGTGTGGGTACCACAGTCACGTTTGCACTGCACGGTGCAGGACACAGGTGTCCTGCTTGTGCTGGTACCTTTGGAGGGTCTCCCACACCAGAAGAGCTGGGCAACATTTGTGTGACTTATTTTCTTCTTCCATCCTCCTGCTAGCAAGATAGTCCTCAGAACTGTCTTACATGAGCTTTGCACACTTTGCATGAATTCTTTGGGGAGGGCAGGGTTCAGATGGTGGAGAGGGAGCAGTGGGACTCATGGAGCGAAGACTCTGAGCAAGGAGGGGGACTGCGATGGGGCAACCATTGCAGAAGGGACTGCAGGAGATGCTGCTGAAGCTGAGCTGAGCTGGCAGCAGGGATGATCCAAGCATCTCATCCACTCCTGCACAAAGTCAACCCCAGGGTGAGCCAAGGACATCCCAAAGGGGCATAGCAGCTCCTGAGAACACCTTTCCCTGAATGATGATGACCCAGCTCAGAGTCAGGTTACCCCCATTTAAAATCATTTAATATTGCAATGATTTTGGCCATTAGCACAAGCAGTGCCACCTTTCAGCTCCTGTCATTTTGTCCCCTTAACAATCGGCTACAGGAATCCAGGCTGTGTCTCCCACCAGCCACCCCACAGTGGGACCCACATCGGGTCCCTGCCATCTAATAGCCAGGCCCATGACTCACCTCACCTTCACTGCAAGGGAGCCATCTGCAGCCTGAGGTTTCCATCCGGATGGAAGCAGCTGCTCTGCCCTGTGGGCCAGGGTCTCTGATCTCTGTGGGCTGCCTGCTTACAAGAAAGATGAGAGTAAGTTGCAGTCTGCAGAAAAGCTACAGCTCTTGGTCGTAACACTGAGAAACAACCATCGGCTGCAGCTTCCAACACGTCCCACGTTCATTGTCTGTGTTGCCTCCGTGCACGCAGCTAAACCTCACACCCATGCCTTCCCATCTGCCTGATTTACCCATCACCCTGTGCTACTCGATGTATTTCCTTGCTGCCACTTCCATTAGTGCATTAAGGACAGAATTAACTTGTTCAGGGCTTTATCTTCCAACAGCAGTCACCTCCAAGCCATTCTCCATCCTTGAGCTGACCTCACCAATCCTTCAGGGTCCTCCCAGAGGGCTCAGTCCAGCAGAAGACGTGCCCAAAGCTCCCTAGGGTGAAGCTAACCAAGGGCAAAACTGGGGCCAAAATACTATGGGGGCAGATTTGTGCATGATTCAGGCTCATGGCCATTTGAATTGTTTAGTGGTTTGTTTGGCAGAGAGTCTGCTGATTTTGGGTGATGTTCTGCAAGCTTCTGGCACATAAGAGGTGGCAACAGGTGAGTGCGGTTGGGGTCCAAACAGCACGGTGCCAATGTACCTGGGCCTGGCATGCCTGGATTTGGGCTGAGCCCTGCCTGAAACATCTCCCCAGCTACTTGTATTCTTCCTAAACCACCCCACGCGATCCACGGCTCCTCCAGGAGATGGCGGCAGCAGATCTCGCATCCTTCCGTGCAGCATTTCTATGGCAACGGGAGCGAAGCATCCCCCAGAGCTTGGAGGGCAACCACAAGGTTAGGGAAAGCCATTGCTTCCCAGCAAACAGCTAGTCTCCCTGCTTCCCTGGGCTGGAGAAAGGTGGAAAGAGGGTGCCTGCCACTTTGCTCCTTGCCCAGCATCACAGCAGAATAATTGAGGTGACAGCCAGGGTACTGCAGCTGAATTAGCTAAGGTTACTGAGTTTTCTTTTACTCTCTTCTTTTAGCAGGAGGGAAAAGCTGTTGCAAAACTTGCACAGATCCTGGATGTACCAAGGAGGCAAACTGGCAGCACTGGCAGCAAAATGTTTACAGCAACATCAACAAAGTCTAACGGCCGTCGGCAGAGAGCGGCCACAGCAGGGAAACATTCGTGAGCTTAGGTTCCTTCCCACTGCTCAGAAACAGTTGATCTTCAACATTTAGAAAGCTGGCTGCTCCCTCTCAGCTCCCTGCTTTCCAATGTGCTACCACCCAAACTAAGCTGCTTATCACATGTGGTATAATCCATCTTCAGGCTTGTGGCAGGAGCAGCACTGGGAGCTAATTAGCATGCGCTAATATGCATGTTAACAAAATCTAGCTCCTACAGCAGGAAAATTGTTACGGTTGTTGCTGTTTATTTGCACGCTGAATTTTTTGTGATTAGGCACCACTTAACGTTGAGTCACTGCTGGGGACCTATCCTTCCATCTGTGGTTAATGCCACTCACATGAAGGGTGAATTATGGGCAGGTCATGCAGCAGAGCTCTTGACACCCAGCTCAGCCCAGCTCTGAAAGGCTACAAGGAAGGGTTCTTTGGCACAAACATGCCATCATTCCTTGGAGTCACAGCATAGCTCAAAGAGTTGTTCAAGGAGAGCAAGGGAGATGTTTGGAAAGGAATTTGTAGTAAGATTTCAAGACTGCTTTGCTGTCTTACTACTTTACATTTGTCCACTCAATCTGATGCTCTAAAAGCTCCTTTTCAAATGCTAGTTAGTCCCCTCAGTGCTGGTGAGGATAAGCCACCAACTGTAACTTGTTCTCCATGTTGTTTGTAGACTTGTAAGCTGAGCCCTGGAGCAGTTCATCCTTCTCCTTCCAACAGAGAGCAGGAGCTGGTCCTGTCCCAGGGCTGCTTTCTAGTTGCTAGATCTTTCCTTTTGGGACTGTAGCTCCAGCAAGAGGTGCTGACTGTGCTGGTGTCACCCTGCTAGGACCTGACACAGCATAACCAGACATTTCTCTCGTGTTGTTGCAGCCCTGACTCTGGCTGATGAACTGCTGTGGTTTCAAGTCCCAGCTATGGACTGACACAGCAGATACTGCTCTGTAGAAAAAAACCACATCTTTGGGCCATCGGGATCCTTAGCTATCTCCCGGGTGGCTCCTACTCTTGTATAGTTTCAAGTTTCTTCCCTATAAAGATTACACCCACTTTTTATTTGAAAGTCTTCTGTTCAAGCATTGGGCAGATCCTGTCTTATTTCATTTTATAATTTTAACAGCTTGGATGGGCTACAGCTTTTATCTGCTCAACAGTGTGTGATGTGCACTGTCCCAGGCCACATCCCCAAGGGATGGAGAGCCACAAGCCAAATGGGATGACATGGTGTCAGGGCAGGGTCTTTGCAGGGCAGAGACCTCAGCAGCTAGTGCCCAACTCCACAGGACCCAGGCAAGGTGAGCAGGAAAGGCCCATGGATAACAGCTATGCCCAACCAAGAGGCCAGATCATCAGGCAAGTTGGTGGTGATGAGGCAGGTCTGAGGCCAACCCATGAAGTCAACCTTCAGGTCAGGGTCCATGGCCAGGCATGGTCATGGCTGTGGCTGAGCCGGAGACCAGCTCTGAGCTGAGCTGAAATGGGAGGGTGCTTGTCAAACACAGCTCTTTGGAAAAATGGTCCTCATCATCCATGGGACCTATTGATCCAGTGGAAAACATTGTGTCATCCTCTGTCATGGGGAATGGATGACCTAAGAACTGAAGCCAGTTCCCACACCTCTGTTCAACTGCAGGAGCACATCTCATCTCAGAGACCTCATGAAATGGCAGGCACCTGGCACAGGCTAGATCTCCTGGTCTATTTGGTCATTCCCCAGAGATGCTGCAAGTCTTCATCCTTTTTCCTTTCCTAACATTCCCTGCTGTAATTGTTTGCCTGACTGGCAGAAAGGATTCACACTGAGTTAGCAGAAGTTTATTCACATACGCAGGCATCCTAGAGAACTGCCACTCACCAGCATACCAATATGTTTTGAGTAAATATAAAGCTCGAATGCAAAGTAAACTGCTTATGCAGATAGCAGAAAGCACCAGCAGTGTTTGCAAAGTATGTTGATATCCTCTGCTAGGAGGTTGCTTATGAGAGGAAAAGTAATAGTCCACACTGCTGTACAAAGCAACGTAAGGAATGACCAGCAGCTGGGCTTCGTTTCTAAACTATGATGAGCTGCACAACCAACCTCCAGGTCAGCACAGCTACTTCCAAGAAAGAAGATCTTGTTCTTGAAACCCGGGCATTGCTCAACCCAAGAGACAACCCCAGCTTTTTGGAGCGAAGAGAGCCTTGAATATTGGAAGTGTTTCTGAAGCATTCCCTAACCTGTTGGGTCTTCTCTTTGTGTGAAAGAGTAAAAAAGGAAAACTGTCAATACAGAAACACACACCTAAAAGTCTCATGAAGTTCTGTAATGAGAATGGGGTGGGCCATTCCACATTTCACGTACCAAGGGATCATCTGTAGCAATGACCAAGGGCTCCGTCCCTTGTAGGCCATAGGAACTAGGGTTCACCACCAACCTACACTTCTCAAACCTTCCTTCCAAGTCCAGACCCCAGTCTAGTCCAGACACTGATCTGAGACACAGCAGAAACATGCAATCAAGGCAGACAGACCTTTTCCAGAGGACTTTACTCATGCAAGGAGTTCTTTCACTCTCCCAACCAGTCGACAGAGTTATCTGCAGCTCAACAGGGAACATCAGATTTTGAGTTTGACGGCATCTGTACTGAGCTCAGGACAGAGGAAGGAGCACAGGAGTTTTTCTTCCTCTGCAGGACTTCATGCTGGCTACTGGAAACCAGATCCCTCCACTCCAACTCTGGGTGTTGAGGCTAGCATGTTCTTAAGATGCATATATACCTTATGTGAGGAAAAAAACTGCAGAGTGGAGTAGCTGCAGCTGGGCTCCCATGGCTCTTTCCTCTGCCAGCAGCTCATAGCTTTAAATAGAAACTATAGAAACTTTCTATGGAAACATACAGAGGACAGGGACCTTGAAAAATTATGATCCATCATGATAGGAATGCCAGCACAAATTCTAAGACATCCCTCAGGTAGAGGAGGGATCCTTCAATGTGTTTGGCCACTGGTCAAGATGGGATGCCAGCAGGGCAGGTCTGAGGGAGGCCAAGGGGGAAAGAGGGCAACCTCAGAAGAAACCAGGCACATTCAAAATGAAGGCTGTGCTGGAGTCTGTAATTGTCTCTGCTTTACTCTTCCTCCCTCTCAACCTTCCCAGGAGAGTGTCTGGGTTTGTTAGCAGCTAGGAAAACATTTTGGCCCAGATTCAGGCAGCCTATTAAGAGTCGCAGTCCCAGTGGGAGCTGGAGAATCCTTAAGGCTGCATGGATCAGCAAGCTGGAGCTGGCACTGGGGAAAGGTCATGTAGTCCCACCACGGCCAGGGAAGCAATGGGGTCTTCCCAGCAAAAAGGAGATGGTTAGCGCATCTCCCCATCCGGCTTCATCCCCCCAGCACTGCCAGCTGCTGTCACACAATCTCCTTAGGTTTGCAGGAGACGTGAGCTCACTTGCTGAGATTAGCCAAACAAAACAAGCTGTGTAAGACTATTCCCAGCTTTGCTTTGACATTTGCCAGAGGAGATTTCAAGCGCGAGAGCTGCCGTCTCCCCGCTGCACTGCAAAATGCAAATCCGTGGCGATGCAACATCCCCATCCTCTGGTCCCCTGCCCCAGGAGGCATCCCCACCTGCATCCCCTCCATCAGTGGCACCTGAACTGGTTGTCATAGAAACCAGTGGTCTGCCTGTCTCCCCATGTCCTGTGTGCCAGGGTATGATGCTCTGCTCCCTCCGGCAGCGGCTATTTGCAGTCTGAGGGACTCGGGGCGGCTGCGGTTTCCCTGTGCATCTGGGAAGGGAGCAGCCCACGTGGCCGGGAGCATGCTCCCAGCTGGTGATGCTGCTATAATTAACTGGAAGTGAGGGCATATTGGGGTCATGGTGAACCCCCCGAGTATTTTGCCGGCCGCAGGATGCTGTCGTCTGATCGGGCTGCAGCAGTTCCTGTCTCTGCCGAATTGAGACGGGCTTGTTCGCATCTGCATATTTTGGAAGCCGGTGGGGATATGAATGAGCAGAGCCAGCTGCAAAGCCTGCTGAATATTTCAGGGAAGCCTTTCATTCAAAAAAAGAGAAAGAATCCACCCCCTCCCCCTGCAAAATGTCAAAATATATAGGGTTTTTTTTTAATAAAGCCACAGAGGATATTGACTACAATTAATTTTAGGATGGGGTGATGCTGTTGGACATAACCCCATAGCTTCACATTTCTTTTATGACAACAATTTTGGTTTTGAACCTAAATTGTTTTTCTGGGAAACCTTGTTCTGCAGTGATCATAACCGTGAAGACGAGGCCAAGGAGCCTGTTGGAAGACAGTGATCACTCAGCACTCAGCACCTCAGCTTTTCTTCCTCATCCCCAGCCAAGACCCCAGGGAAAGGTTGTGCTCAGGGCACCCAACCCTGGCTGTGGCCAGGCATCAATGCCATGGAGAGCAAAACCTGGTTTCCTTATGGAACCAGCCTAAAAATAACCGAAAGCAAAACACTGTCTTCAGCCAGCAGCTAAACAACCCCTGAACAACTTCACTCTTTGGTTTGTGGCAGGGAACCAGTGTCCAGAAACACCCAGGGCATGAACAAATGAGCTTCCAGAACTCCTGGCTGCAGCCAAACCCCTAGGTGTGGTGGGATGGCATGGGAAGAAAAGAAGATGAGTGAGGTTGTGCATGAAAGGCATGGAAATGAGGCCAGGAAAAGTGTCAGATGTCCCAGCAGATTTCATGGTCCATGCCTGGTGCTACCCAGGTTCAGCCACACCGTCCAGGGTGGTTTTGGCCCTGCAGGCAAGGATGGATGGGGGCTTTCCTCTCCCTCAATCCGTCGTTCCTCTGTGGGCCGCTAACCAGACAAGTGTTTTCTCCCAAACACGAGATGCTAATCAGACAGCATGTTGTGTCTAATTAGGACTCATGACAAAGTGAATCAGCCTTCCCCCATCCCCCATGGCAGGACTATGATTTCACCCGAGGCCAGGTGTTAGCAGATGGGTGCCAGCTCCACACACACGCAGCCAAGCTCCTCTTAGCATAAATAAAAACCCTCCTCAACAGGCTCTGGGAAGGATGAAAACTGGCCATGGGAGCATCCGCTCCTCAACCTGCCTGCCTGGACCCTCTCCTCTATTTCCTCTCACCATCCAAGAGCTGACTGCTGCTACTTGGCTAACTCCTCTGAGGTCCTTTTTTGGGAGGATAAGTCTGTGTTCCACAAAGCAGGACCTGATTCCCACTCCTGATCCTTCCTCCATCCAGGAAACAAAAGGCAGGAGCCATTTGACTCATCCCCACCAGGCACTGAGGCCAAGAACATGCATGGGAGCATCCAGAAGGTCATGAGAAACTTCCACGTGAAAACAGGATCCAGTAACAAAGCAGGAAAAGACAGTGAGGAGTGAGACCATATTTCATGGGGCACTCCAAAGCAGCTGGTGGCTTGGAAATTAAACAGATCTGGATGTCTTCAAGAGGCCTGGGACACTGCACAGGAGGCAGGGATCAACCCTTGTCAAATGAGCTGAATCTGATACTTAACCAAAAGTGGATCAACAGTAGTTTTTTGACAGTATCATCCTATTTTTTCTCAGGGATGGTGCACCCTGGGAGTGGATGGGAAAGAGTAGCTCAATCAGGAATTTTATAGCTTTGGCTGAGTATTCTATTTCCAGCTTTTCAGGGAAAAAATGATGTCCATTCCCTCCACCCAGCAAGTAGGCAGGTGACAATTTATCAGCCTCTTCCAAAAAGGCGCTCCCACGCAGAGAGTGGACGTGACAGCAGCACGGATACAACTCATCTTCTCCATGGGAAGAAAACAGCAGATTGAGGACATTAACATTAGCAACTGGTAGAAGTTGGGCAGCATTATATGACAAGACAGGAGCAGGCACTGAAGGCAAAGTGGCCACCTGGAGAACATAATTAGTATAGCAGGTCTTTTAGTATCATTAACAGGTATTATTATTTTACTTGTCCCATTGCTAAGGGAAAATTTGTTCTGCTGGTTCTTGGGCATGGCTGGATGATCCCCTGGAAGCAAATGTTGTTAAGGCGGGTGGTGAGGTGGTCAGAAGCGTCCCCTCCTCCATAGAGACCGTCAGCAGTAACGGGAGGTCTTAGTCAGCTTTAGGACACAAACCTTCCTGTTTAGCTGGAGAAGTGGAAATCTTTCTTCATGGCCTTGTCTGAAAGAGGTTTTTTTGGCTCTGCTTTAATGAAACACTGAAACTCTATGAGGAAAGCAAATGTCTCCTCCCAAGTATTTATTTTTCTTCTTGTGGAGCAAAATCCATCACTTTCCATCAAAGCTGTTTTTGCAGATTTTTCAGCACACACTGAGCATATGTCTGCTTTACTCTGGAGCAGGGGAAACTGAGGCACAGAGTGGAGTATGTCAGGATCTGACAAATGCTTACATCATGACACATGCTGAGATGGCTCCAAAGGGGAAATTAAGGTAACCTCTCACATCTAAAACTTTACAATTGATTTTCTGTCTTCGTGGCCCTATAGGCTTTCTACTGACTATGCATGGTCAAGTCTCTGCTCTCTACCTCCTATAAAAGGTGCTGGCTGCTTGATTTCTTGATGTCAGACCTCCTAGAGTTGTGTTTCCCTTTTAGGAAGGAAGGTTCCTGGGCCAGAGGGTGAAAAAAACCCCATATCTTAGCTCTTATTTATCGCCTCTCTTTATAATTAACCACTCTCTAAATGCGAGGCACCACTTGCAGCCCAGGGGTGGGCCCAGCACAAGGAAGCCAGAAGTTTTTGCTGGTCCAGCTGTGCCGGGTTTCCACGCAGATGTCCCTACCCATCTCCAACTCACTTCTATTTATGGGTGTCAGTGCGAGGGATGCGATCCAAATGAAGTCAGGACTTCAGCTTATTGCTGTTCTGCTTTGCTGGCCAAATCAAACAGTGGTGTGATGCAACAGTCGTGGCTGAGGGTTGCACAAACTTTCCAGCTGGAGGAATCAATCTTTTAAATACAAGTACGGGAAAAAAGCAGTAAGCACAGAGGGCAGGCTCAGGGCGTCTTTCTTGGAGCGGGTCTCTGCGAGACAGGCTGCAGCACATGTTGTTCTGGCTCCCTTTGGTGAACTTTGCTAATTCACATCAATATTTGCTGTGGGTGTGCTTGAGTTGACCTGCTGCTTCTCTCCAGGGTTCAGCCTCAGAGGACCTGGTGCCTTGTGGGTGCTTTGCTAAGGAGGGACAGCCCTGCCCCAAGCCCTGCAACCAGTCTCTGGGATGATCTTGAGCCAGTCCTCTTCCAGGACTCTCTCCCTATTCCTCCTCCAGATCTGGCAGATCCATGGGTAATGCTCTTGCCTGGGAGGAGCAGGTGAGAATCACCCAGGTGGGCAGAATCCTGGACACATAAGTTGGGAACATCCTGGGTGAACTTTAAGCAAAAAAAGGTTCAAATCTCAATATCGCAGGTAGATATTGACCATGTGCCTTCTGTGTCCTACAACACAGGAGCGGACAAACTGGGGCAGACCAATGGCCTGTTCATCCTATAGACCATCTGTCCTATGGCCCATCCAGCTAATGGTCTGTCTAGTACAATATCCTACTTCTGAGAGCAGGGAAGGGGAGAAAAAAGAATAACCAAGAAAACGTGGAGCAATTTCCTCCCAGCCTCCAATAATTTCAAATTCAAACACCTTCTAAGGCAGAGGTGGGATCTTTGGCTGGAAGAGCCTTTCTGGGATGATCAGGTGCTGAAGTTTTGGGATCCATGCAAATTTTTTGTATTTGCAACATCCTGCAGCAATAATTCCCCAGTTTAACTGTACACATGATGGGAAGCAGCTCCCTTTTCTGTCCGAACCTGCCCTACACCAGCGTTACTTGGTGGTTCATTTGATCCCTAGCTCTGATGTCCTGATAGAGGGGCCAGTGAAGAGTTGTTCCTTGTCCACTCTCCAGCCACTCTTAATTTTGCAGCTCCATTCAAATCCTCCTCTGCCATCCCTTCAGCAGGAGCTATCACGTATGTTTGAACCTGCTTTCACTCCTCTCTGAATCTTCCCCCAAAATTCTTAATGAGATGTGATAAGGATCAACCAAAAGACCATCCATGTGTTATCGGGGAGGTGGAAGACCCCGGGGAGCAGGCAGCAGCCAGCTGGCACTTCAGCAACTCTCTGATCCCTTATATAACCACTGACACTGTTTGTTTTTCCTTCCTTTCTCGTGTGTGCTACTCCCGCGTTCGCTGCTCCTAAAGCCGCTTATAATCATGCTAAACCCCCAGCTTAGGCAAACACTGCTCTGGGTCCTGGATGACTCACTGAGCCACTTTCTTCACTCCCCTTGCAAGAAGAAGCCTCCTCCTTTCCCTCTATTAGCCCAGAAAGATGTGGCTGGCTCCAGCACCCCCTTCTCCATGTCCACACCCACCAGCTCCAATGCTGAAGGGCTTTTTTTCCCCTCTTGCTAGGTCCAGTTTCAATGTTTGCGTGCCTTCTCCCCTGCTTGATGAGTCTGATTCGGGACTTGCTGCCCATGAGATGGCCAGGTGGCCTCCTCAAAGGGTGGGCCAAGGTCTTGCTCATCCTCATAAAAGCCAGCCTGCAAAATTCAAAAGCCCAAACTTGCAGAGAGAAGCATGTGGCAGCTCAGGCTGAGTGTGAAAATGAGTGCACAGGAGACAGTGATGAAGTCCTTTACAAGGTAACGGGTATTTTCTAATATATAGCACCCAAATATTCTCATCTTGCAAGTGTTAATTTGGTAAACGATGTATGCTGTTCTTGTGCAATGTTGTCCTCCAAAACCTCTGTTGTGTTGTGTGTGTGCATACACACTCAACAGATGCACACACACATCTACTACCGAATTTTCCGTTGAAATCCCCACACCCTAACACACACACACACACATTGTTGCTCATGATTTGCTCTTGCTGAGCCAGATCAGGAGTTTTGGAGTCTTGATGGAACCTCTTTACTCCACAGAATGAATTTGTAGCCCTGGCAGAAGACTGTCCTGGTGGTTTTGATTGATGCCTGTGTCTTCCAGTATGGCAAATGAATTTCCATGTTCCCTAGGGCAAAAGCAGTATCTGGACTTTGTATCTACTTCAGAAGGGCCCAACATATTTGCTGTTGGGAAAATATTTCACACCCAGGCTACACCAATTAAATTAGCAGTGCCCCACACTCCTCTTCATGGACCTGGGGAAATGGGTGCAGTGGTAAGGCTTTGCACACCCTCTTGGTGGTTCAGGTTGATCCCCACATCTGGAAACACTGTGCCAGGAGCTGCCTGAGTCTTTCCATGTACAGTGTCTCCCTGTTTGACAAGGCATGAGGTGAACCAAGGGGAGCTCCAGGATCTCAGGCCAAGGCAAGTGAATCTGTCAAAGGAAATTTTAAAAGGCTTTTGTGATCTTGGTGACGCCTGGACTGTTGCAAGGAAACACAGGACCTCTCACGTGCACTTGGCAATCTATTTTACTCCTGACACAGGCACAGCCACGAGCTTGGGAGCCAGCGATGGGCTGAGACAGGACATTTTTAATGCCGTAAACTGTGCTGCAGCCTCTCCAGCCCAGTTTCTGACCCTTTTTCCCCTAGACAAGTCTCATAGCGGTGCCTCCACGGGCTCAGCTTGGAGGTGGCTTTTCCCTTTGTGATGCTAAATATCTAGGAAGCAATAATCAAATTATATCCACACGATTACATGACTGAGCGCATGAAGCATCCCATAGAGATTTGTCCCTTGTCCCTTTGTGAGGGCCACTGGATCACTCAGACTGGCAAAACGCCCCTCTGTGTTTTGAACAGGGAGATGGGAGGACTGGTTTGGTCACCTTTGGTTGCCTTTCTGGTGTGCTATGAATCTGCTCACCTAGTTCCCACCAGCCATAGCATGATGGTGCTCTCTTTTCCAGGTCCTTCACTTCTTGTTGCCGTGGTCTGTAGGTGCTGCACCCCATCCTGAGCCTTATGCCCTGGTCCATGTTGTAGCTTGAGCAACGGGTGGTCTTTCTCCTCTCCCATATGGAGGGTGGCCCCTCCACGCAACCCCCATGCTGGTGCACAAGTAGGAAACAGATGCTTCCCTGCACAGCTCCCGCTGGAGCAAGCGGCTGCGAGTGCATCCCGCTCCTGGAGCTTACGCAATTAGCAGATGAATCAGCAGCACATCTGGGCGCCTGATGAGGCTGCACAGTCACATTTTCCCCTCCATCCCATGCCGATGAGCTCTTAAGCCCCAGGAAGGCAGCAGGCCAGCCCAGCCTGGCTGCTTGGCCAAGAAGAGGGAGGGAGAGGAAACTGGGTTGGCTTGCCTTGCAGGGGAAATATTAAGTCCTGCCATCAAAAACTAGGTCATGTCCCTTGCCCTGTGTCTTCTTGATCCAGGGGTGAGAAATCAGGTTTGTTTTCTGCAGACAGATTTTTCAGGTCGCCCCCGGAGCTGAACTTGGGTATGAAGGGGAGACATGGAGCCTCCCTTCTTTCTCCTCCTGGCTCCAGGCTTCGAAGCAGAGGGTTGCTCCTCAGCTCAGCCCCATGACACAGAGTTTGGTGTCCTGTAAGGCTGGCTTTTATGGAGTCAAGTCAAACCCATGGCAGCAGAGCATGTGACAGCCAACAGCACGCTTTTCTCAAGCACAGGGCAAGCAGAAGGAGCCAGGAGGCGGGGTATGGAAAAAGGGAGTCTGGGGATGGAGAAAGAGAGGCTGGGGATGAAGAAAGGGGAGGCTAGGGATGGAGAAGGGATGGCCTTGCTTGAGTTTGAGTCATGAGGAGGTGAAGCCAGGCACCGTTCACCATCAGCTGTTGGGTATATCTCCTCCAGCCCATCACCCAAATCTGCAAGTCACATCAGTCCCAGTCCCAGAGATGCTCCTGCCCTCCAACACTGCACAGCCCCATCCAAGGGATGATTCATCATCAGCATGGGACCAGGGGCATTTTTCTATCCCTGCCACACCAGGTCCCATTTAACACCTCCTCCATCACACCCCAGATCTCCGGGACCCCTCAAACGGCCTCATTCTAAGCTGGAGGGCTGGCCGTGGGGAGCTGGGTGCTGACTGGCACCATGGGAGCAGCTCCCTGGGGGCGACGTCGGCTCGGCCCCAGCGCTGTGGGAGGGGGAGCGGCTGGCAGGGGGCTGCTGTCTCCCCGCTCCGCACAGTCAAGTGTCGCTCCGCATCACCATCACCCTGCGCGGCAAAGGGATCAGCCACAAGCAGACAGGACCGGAGGCAGGAGAGGCGGCGCAGGGAGAGCATCCCTTCCCCCACCACCCTGCTCCTTCCCCCAGCGCTTTTCCTCAGCTGAAATTCAGACCTGTCCCAGGATGCAAAAAAGAAAGGCTAACAGGGGAGGGGGAAGGAAGGCGTTCATCAGCTGAAACAAAGCCGGGGGGGGTGCTCCTCAGTTAGCAATTTTCCTCCTGGGGTATGTCATTTCCTCTCCTGCCCCCTCGCTTCCCCTCTGAAAGAATCAGGAGATCAGCCTGTAAAATCATGAGATCTCGCCCAGAAGGGAAAAGGAGCACGTGGATCCTGCACTATCACAGCACAACCAGCCCCTTCTGCAGCAAAACTCCCCTTTTCTGCAAAAAAAAAAAAGGGAAGCTGGGGCAGGCTGGGGAGATGTCTCTGCAAATGGAGAGCTGGTTCCTTCGGGCTGTGCATCCTAGAGGTGAATATCTCATCCTTCCCTCTACCAAGAGGCATCAGCGAGCCCAAATTAGGCCCTCCAACCTTCCCCAGCAGGATTTGGCCCCCGTGAACAGAGGCTGCCGTGTGCATCCTTCACCTTCAGTCATGTCCTGGGGCCACCATGCCCATGCTTGATGGAGGGAAGGGGACACCAGTGGGACACCCCCATGCTCCCATTTAATCTCATTATTAATGAATAATAAATGGTTGCTCCAACCCAAACCTCAGCTACTGCCATCTTCTCCCTCAAACTGGGATCTGGGAGGGGAAAAGAAGCAGACAAGGAGGGAGACTTTCTCCAGCCAACCTAGGTCATGGGCTGTCCTAATTTTTCAGTGTATAGCAGCTGATGCCATTTCCATATTATTGTCTTTGAAGTGTTACACTCAAAATCTAGCGGCAGGCAAAAAGGGAGCAGACCTTACGCACAGAGCAGGGAGTTCAGCGCTAGTCTCATCAAGAATAAAGCAAGTAATTTTTGTTAGCTTTGTTGCAATGAGACCAACATGTAGTGTCCAAATTATTCAATTACTGCTAATTCCCACTAATAATGTAATTATGATTGTTATACATAGACTTCTGACCATCTCTGGTGCCACGTCCACTCCTCCTTAGAGTTGTCATGGCAAGTTACCAGCACCCCAGCTTTTTTGCTGGAGGTGCTGAGGGTGGGAGTGTTGCCCTGGTTGGTGTTGGGGGGTCGCCGGTGCTATTTTCACACCTCATGAAGCAACCTGCTGCTGGCACTTCTGTCTTGCTGGTTTGCAGATCAGGTTATGCAAGGATGTCTTATTTTTTTTAGACTTTTATCGACTGGTAGAATGTTTTTAGGGCGAAACCATGCAATTGCAAAAAGCTTGGCTAAAGCTAGATGCTCATCACCCGACCGCTGGGCAGATTGGCTGTCACAGCCAGGAACGCTCATCTGACCATTGGGCAACACACTGTTACAGCTAAAACTGGCTAAAAAAAGCTCAGGCCAACACAAGTCTGCCAAGGCCTCACAAGACCTTAGCCCTTGTCTTGCTAAGTTAAATAAAGCCCGTGACCTAAAGGCAATGGCCATACCTTATTTTCTGCACTACCAGGCCATAAAAGCAGTGTTGAAAAGTTATATCCGAGTCCTCCCTGGAGTAATGCTTGCACCCAGATGTGGCATCAGCAGAAGCAGCTACACTCAGCCTCAGTGGAGCTGAGATAGGTCACAGGTAACAGGTTGTCCTCTCCTGCATGGAGCAGCCCCAGCAGGCTGCAGAGCCGATGCAGAGACGGCCTGTGTGATGCCCAGGGAAGAGCAGCACCTCTTCAGGTCCTGCATCCTCTTGCATCTGCAGTGCCCTTGGGTCCATCCCACCCTCCATGTTCCCCAACCAAGAAGAAGCTGCTCTCAGAGCCACTAGACTTCTGCATTCCTCTTCACCTCAAAGGGATACAGGCAACAAACCAGTAATATTTACGGTGCTGTTACAGGATTTTTGCTAGCTGACCCCCTGTCTGAGCCAAGCATGAACACTAAACAACAAAGCTCTGGGTTTCTTTCTTTTTCAACTCCCTTTGATTATTACTAGTGGTATACCTTTAATTAATGTCACAAAATCTTTTGCACAGTGGGGTAAATGCCCACCCATTTTCTAGTTAACAGAGCTTAGACGTGATGTGTGCCCTCAGACATCCCTGCCTAAGAAGAGCCTCGGGCTACTGGTTCAGAGGATGGTCAGAGCAGGGATGGCTGGGGCGAAAGAGCAGGAAGGTTTGTTCCCAGAGCTGGGTTGGAGGAAGATAAAACAGTGCATGTAGTGTGAGCTAATGGCAAGGAGAGATTTTTTTTGAGCTTGTCAGTAGGAAGCATATGGCTGCTGCTGAGCTCTCAGGCTTATTTAGGATTTAATGCCTATTTGATCTATTTTAATCCAGATGTTCAGCTCATCACATAATGAGATCCCACCAGAGGAACCATAGCGTGATGCCTCCCAGACAGACAAGGCCCCCAAAATGTACTGATGAGAAGGAGCAGCTTCATCAAGGCCATGTATGGCTGAGCATCCCGCGATGGTGAAGGTGAGGACCGCTGAGCTTGGGGAGCTTGTTACTTCCCACCAGGGTGAAATCAACACACTGGTATTGGAAGTCCAGTCAGCTTCCCAGGTCCTTCTGGCATCCTACCCAAGCAGTTTCTAAAATCTGAAGCTTTTATCTTAAAACACAGAAATTTTGAAGGATTTCACTAAAGCTTCAATGTGCTTCTCTCCAATCTCCTTTTCCTTGTGTCGGTGGGTCTTCTGTCCAGATAGAGGCACTATTCTTATTTCAGTGCAGCAACTGATCACTCCACCATTCTCCTGCCTCCTCCATCACTTTGTTACAGGCATCAAAACAGAAAAGCAACTGTGAATTGCAGAGTGATGGGAGGGAGGGTGGGAAGCACCAACATTGCAACCGTGGAGCTGTGATCCAACATGGAGAATGCGTCCATTGCTGTACACCACAGGTAGTCCAGGATCTCCCATCCTCAGGTTCACACTGGGATCACTGGGCCATGCTTGGATTGCTGGGGTGGAAAGGCGGGGTCTGGTGGAGATCACCTCACCTGAATTTCGAACTATGCAGCTCCCACTGTAGCCTAGAGAGATGGAGGGGAGCCTAGGGCTGGAGTCAGTTGCCTGTTCATATTGCCATGTGAGAAGCCCAGCTAAAGTGCTTTCCTGGAGAAATTATGGTTATTTTGGAACACTAAATTTCTCTGTTTTCCAAGTTTGCTTGTGTTGTGGGCTCCCCAGAAGCTGAAAAAAATGCATTACTTCCTACCAGGGCGACTCCAAAATCCCAGTGTCATCACTGCAAGATTTATGTTGAGATTTGAAAGTTTATCAAGATTAGAAAAGGCTTTTTCCAGGTGCAACACTGACTCTGGCTGGGTCTGAGGCTGAAGCAGCGAGCCAGAGAGCAGGCAAAACTGACCCAAGGTGGTGGCCTGGGGCAAGAGCTGCGTGCATTTACAGTTGGCACTGGACCACGGAAAGATGGAGGCGATGAATGTGTCCTGCCTCCAGCCCTCTGTCTTGCCTGCTGCTTCCCACTGTTCTGCCTCTTCTCGTGCTTCACCTCCCAGCCTCCTTGGGAGGACAAATTGTACTGAAACATCCAAACATTTCCTTTGAGAGCGCCAGCACTCAGCATCCAGCCCTCCATCAGCTGCAAAAAAGCACATTGGGCATCTTCCCACATCAGTCACTGCACCTTTTAAAGGATATCTTTAATGAGGAGGCACACAGGAAAGGAGGTGGCTTCAGAGGACTTGGTATGGGGAAACAACAAAGGGTGGTAGCATCTACCCAGAACTCTGAAGGGTCTTGCCAGGTGGCTCTTTGCTGCATGAAAACAGTTTTGGCCCTTCAGGACATCCCACACTGATGCCAGGGGTCTGGCTTCCCCTGAGGGTGTTGCCCCAGGACTGGCCATCGCTTTTCAGGTGAAAGAGCTGCACCTCAAGCATGGAGGTGGCTGGTTTTAGTAGATCTTTGCAAATAAACAACCCAAAGTATTTCCAGCAGATGTAGCCTGGCCATAAGCATTTATCAATTTTAATTGTGCTGCTTTCCAAGCTCATCTAGTGGACTTAACAGTTTCATCACATGAAAAATCTCAGAGATGGGTTTTCTTCTGCATTCAAGAGACATGATGGCATTCACCGGTTTTCACAGTCTGGTGAGGTGGGAAGCACAGGTCTGATCAGGTCTGATCACAGCCAAGGAAAATTTAAGACAGTGCCCTGATCCCATGTGTCTAGAATCCCTGTTTTCTCTGCAGTTTTCCTACCTGGAGCTTTTCCTCCTCTCTGCCTCCTCACTACACAGTAACTGAGCTCTCCATGAATCTTTCTGAGCGCAGGGCTCTTAAAAAAAACCTGCATATCTTGACATTTAATTAAAGGGATGCGAGTGGTTCATTGGGGATGCAGAGCGCACAGCACCAGGCCAGGAGAGCCGTTAGCTGGGTGCCCTTAACAGAGCCTGAACGAGTTGGTGGGCACGGGGAGGGGGGGAGGATGGGAAACCCACTTCAGTTAAGATGCTGAGGCATGAAAGCCCTCTTGACCTCATTGCTCCATGCACTAATGGCCCTGTTTTTTCCCCCCTCTATCCAAACTGGCTCTTGGGAGGTTTACCCAGGGCACATCACAGAGCATGCTTGCAGAGAGAGGCAGGAGGAAAGGATGGAGGACGAGCAGCATTGGCCAAACGGCGCTGTGTCAGCAAGGAAGGCAGCAGGCAGAGCAGGGAGCCTGCGAGGCCGGGCTGAGCAATGTTTTTTGGTGGTGCTGCTGTCCGTGGGACCCGGGGGTGAACACAGGAACAGCCACCCAACCTGTTCCATGGCTGAATTTGCACCAGGGCACGCGTTTTCAGGGCAAACACTGCAAATGAGGGAAGGTTTCTTTCCCTTCTCCTGCAGGTAAACTCGGGGTAGGAAAAGCATCTCTGCTCTCATATGAGAAGAAGAGGTTGGAGCAAACTAGCCCATGAAGTAAATACATTTTCAAGGCTTTCTTACTGGGTTCAAGAGACCCTGGTGGGGCAAGGCTGGCAGGTCCTTCATCATCCTTCCTCTGTCTCCTAGAGCTGCAAGGCTGAGAGGAGAATGGAGGAGCACCTCCCAGAACCATCGAGCTAGTGCACCAGAACTGCCCCATCCCTCTGGCAGCAAAACCCCCGGTTTCTGCACGAACTGGGATGGGTTTTGCAGGTACCAGAGTGTGCATGAGTGAAGGAGAAACAAGGACAAGAAATAGCCATCGTCTTCTGAGCTGTTTCAAAAATAACGTTGTTTGGGGAAAGTTCATGTGCCCAAGTGGGCTCCTGGTCCCACAGCCTCCAGTCCTGCTGCAGCACATCTTTTGGCCCTGCTGGGCATGTGTTTATTCCAAATGGCCACTCAGCCCTTCCTGCTCCAGCCCAGCTAGCAGACATCCGTGGGATGCTGAGAGGAGCTGCAGCTAGCTGGGATGGTAAAGTACACTTGAGCTCCAACAAGACGAATCAAACTAACTCACAGAGGAAGGTCTCAGTCCCTGCAATAATGAGGACAAAGAGTTCCATTCCCTGTGCAAACACAGGCTTGCACCAAAGCTTCCCCACTGCTCTGATGCAGTCAGATGTGGTTGACCGCAGAGCACAGCTGAGCCTGGGACCCCAAAACCTTTGAGCACGTTGGCCACATGTCTCCAACCACACATTTGAATGCCTGGCACCCCACAGCAGCAGGACCCCATGGGATACCCAGCACTGTTTTCTCTGCGTCCTCTTCCGGGACAAGGAAGAGATGCCCTTGCTGAGTCCTCCCCTGTGTTAACGAGCCGGGAAGTGCCCTTTGCTACGGGAGACCTATTCACCTTAATTACTGCGGACAGAGCCTTCCCCAGAGCAGGGGATGTTTAACGGAGGCAGAAATGGAGAAGGAAAGAGATAGATTATCCCATGCTGATTCACATCGCTGTCAGGTGCTGGCCGTGGCTGGAGGAAAGAGAAGCATGAAGGGAATGGTTTCAGTGCCCAGATCACCATTAATCCCAAGGATCATTGGTGTTTCAGACTGCATCCAGCTCAGGAGTGGGTGAATCCACACATCTTCACCCTCTCCAGACCATCCCTCCCTTTAGCCTTTTCCCACATTTTCCCTACCCACCCTGGCAGAGGATGATCAGGGCATATGCAAATTTCTGGGCACATTTGAAATCTTGGGTAATCCTTCAAAGGACCCAGTTTCTCAGGAATTGCTGGTGTTTGCCATCAGCGACCTGCTGTGGGGTTGTCTCTGATTTGGCCAAGGTCAGAGAAGGTGACACTAGAAGTGGGATCCTGCTGGATCAGGCCCTCCACAGCCTTCAGCAGGGTTTGGTAGAGATGCTGTAAGGCTTATAATAGTGGACTCCTTCCCCCAGCCGCCCCCAAATACAGCACGTGCAGATCATCAGCTAAAAGCCTGATGTGGGCAGACAGCCCACGGTTGTTTCTCTAAATAAACCTTCCCCTCCCTGGCTGACTCTCCATCTCTCTGCAACGGGATGGATTTATTTCTTGGGTTCGTATCAGGGCCTGGGTGTCTTATCAGAGCCTTCTCAGCACCAGCCCTGCTCCCTGGAAGGAACCTGCAACTCCTCACTCCCTTTGGACCTCTCTGGCTCTAGAAAAGTCATTTTCTGCCTTCTCCCTCCTGCCATGGAAATGCAATAGCCAGTGTGCCCATACCACATTGTGGACCCTTTGGCAGCAGAGATAACTCATATATCAAGCAAGCATGTTGCTGTGGCCCCTTATAAAGTGGAAAATGCCCCTAGGCCATGAGTTACAAGCGTGGTGTTGCTCTCAAAGCCCCTTTTGCTTGTGGCTGGGCCCTCCAGCCCCCAAACAACCTGAGGCGTTGCTCCTGCAGAAAGGGTAGATCTGAGCAATGCCGGGGGGACCTCATTTGCAAGAATCTCTCAGTACGGCGATCTCCGTGCCAGCAGCATTAAGGCAATTTACCGCCTGACCCCCGCTCGAAAATGAAATCTATCATGCTTGACTTGACCTGTTGGCCGAATCATCATTATGTGGGGAACATTTTTTTTTCTGCAGCGTAAAAACAAGAAAGAGGGAGAGGGAGAGAGGAAGAAAGAGGCAGGGGGGAGGAGAAGCATGATGCCTGGCCAGCTTCTCTTCTCACGTGTCCCTTGCTGTGGTCAGTCCACAGAGAGCACGTGGGAGCCGATGGAGCATCAGTAAGTGCTTTATGGAGGGGATCACTTGCTGCCCCTCATGCCCTCGCCCTGGCCAGCAGCAAGCTGGGCTGGGTGGGAGGCTGACCCACCTGCTCTTGTTGTATGTCTGTCTGGACCTTTCCCGTAGTTTACACCCCTCAGCACCACAGGCACCACTGCTCCCCCTGGCATCTCTCACAGCCTCTTGACCCTTCCCATTGCTGTGTCCTGGCGGAAGCTCCGGATGGGTCCCTGGTGCTCTGCAGGGACCATGCTTTGCTTCTCCACCCTGGCACCATCTGGGGCAGAGTTTCTCTAAAGACAGCACAGTCCAAAAATGAACCCCTCTTAGCCTCCCTGTCATGCATTTATTACAAATCTTTTTACCCAATTCATGCAGTTTCATGAATTCAAAGGCCAGATTCAGCACAAGAAATTACTAGCTTCAGTGAATGAACAGGAAAGTCATTGCCTTCTTGTCTTAACTATCTGCCCATGTACCAGTTTTGGCATTAGCGAGAGCAGACACGGGAACAGCACAGGGCTGAACATCAGTAGCAATGCCCCATCCCAGTGTGGCTGGTGGTGCTCTTTCAGGACGGGTTGGATTAAGGAATGAGATAACTCAGCCCTGCTAAGAAAACACCTGCAAAAACATTTAGTGAGCCTCAGTCATCTGGCTTATACCAAACCTGTCCCAAGCATTTTCCAGAGGAGAGGGACAGAGAAACAACAACAGCTTTCCCAAGACTCCTTTGTTCAGGATTTCTGGCACAGCTGGGGATGTCAGGAGTTATTTATAGGTTATTTCTTTTTTAGCCTGCTGTGATCAATAGGTGTGACCCATCACACAATCCAATACCATATCAGCAATCATAGCAGAAGAGCAAAGATTTTCCTCTCTGCAGTTATAATGCCACGCACCAAGTTGTCCTTCAAAGAAGGGAAGAAACAGTCATTCCCTCCCTGCTGCACAGAAGCGCTGGTACCCTCCTCCTTTTATTCCTATGGGTTTCCAACAGGCCACTGCCACGTGCTTCAGTGTTTCATGAGACTTACAGACCCAATCCTGGTCATCTGCTAAAAATAACCCTAAGGAGAAAAAAAACCAAATGAACCAAGCAAGTCTGTACTGAGGGGGGAAGAAGCAAGACCCAGCTGGAGTACATCTAGCGCTACCTGTGCTGCTGAAGCTCCTGATTACCCTGCCGTGGCCACAGCATCCCTCACCTTCAGGTCTTCCTCAGCATGCCACATAGACCAGCAAGTTCCTTCCAGACCACAGTAGCAGGCAATAGTAATCTGGGGAGTCATCCATGCTTTCCTGCTCAAACTGGTGCAGATAACCTGTGTCTTGCAAAAGGAGTTGTGGGGGGACAGGATGCTGCTCCTGATCTGTATTGATGGTGCAAACACACCTCCCAAGGGTGGGATCATGGAGGAGGAGGAGGTAGCATTGAACAGCTGTCAGAGGACCTGAGTCCAAGTGAGGGTCAGGTCTCCACAGAAAAGGTCCTCACCAAGCACACACAGTTTTCTGGTCCTTAACCCAGTCTTGGGTCTTGCTGGGGTTCATCCCATCACAGGACAAGACATGACATTGTTGCCTTCATCAGTGAAACAGATACCCTCATTAGATGAACTGGGACCTCACACAGAGAGAGCTGAGAGGCTCTTTGGCTCTCGTCCAGCAATGACATCTGAAGATTTACAGCCTGTGTCTCTTTCAAATTGCTTTCCTTAAGTAAATACCATGAGTTATCTTTGATGCCAAGCAATGAAAGTGAAGGTCTTGTTTTCTCTTCGCAGCTACCTTTACCCGTTGCTTAAGGAGCAGCAGCAATTGCAGTGCACTGCACCAGCAAAGACCTCCACTGGGTGTTCACCCAGGTTCCTTGGATCAAGCTCCTGCATCTCAGTGTTTCATCCCCTCTGTTTTTGCTAAATGATTCTTGCATTTACTCCACAGTGGCTCCCTGTGCTCCCCTTCTTGCAGAACACCCATAGGTTGTCGCTGAAGTGATCATTCCTGGTTGTTGCAGGCAACCTCCCAAAGCTGTTGTTCTGGCATGGACCAAGGGTGCAGCATCCATGGCTCCAGACCCTGAAGGTTTTATCACCCAAATGCATGAGGAAGACAAATGGATAGATGCAGAGAGCTGATAGATGGCACAGGGAAATTGCATGAAGCAGGGTTTTGCCATCTCCAGAAAAGGTCTTTGATAGCACAGAATCACAGAATCACATGGGGTTGGAAGGGACCTCTGGAGACCATCTAGTCCAACCCCGCTGCCACAGCAGGTCCACCTAGAGCAGGTTGCACAGGAACTTGTCCAGGGGGGTTTTGAATGTCTCCAGAGAAGGAGACTCCACCACCTCCCTGGGCAGCCTATAAACATTGTCAGACACCAGTATAAAGTCCTACCAGCACATGCTGAAGGACATTAGAGAGCCCCTGTCACCTCTACTGATGGGGACATCTAATTTGGGATGCAATACCCAAATTAGAAGCACAGTCATTATAACCCATCTCCAGCAGATAGAAAATGCTCTTTATGGGTGAAAATATTCCTCCTCTCTGCTTGGTTATGTGATTTAATCCCCACAGGAGGATTTTACATTCCAAAGGTCACCATGACATGTCTGATTTTTCTTGAGAATTGGTAAAATTAGGAGCAAAGTTACAACCTCATCGCTAACCCCCCACACGGCATCATCTTACGCTCCTTGCAAGGACAAGGATCTCTTTTTCTTTATTATTGTAGGAATGCACAGGCTCCTGTTCCCATCCCAGATGGCATACCCAAGAGCAACGGCTCCGGATGGACATGTCACAATAAAATCTCCTTTCTATTTATACAGTGTCTATGACCTTCAGCTGTTGCTACATCACGCTAGGCCTAGCACAAACATATTTTAAAACATCCTGGAGTTTGTTTCTGAAAGGTGCATGGGTTCATTATGTTTTCCAAGGGGTCGTTTTGTGCATTTTCAGAATGTGGCAAGCAACTTAATTTTTTCTGTCCAGATCATAATTTCTGGGGTTAAACTTAGTACTTAAAAACACAGATGGGCTCAGTTTAAAGACTGGGAGAGGATCCAATTGTAAGTTGTCCAGCTGGTAAAACACCCTCACTGTTGAAAAACGGGTGAACTTGGGAATTCAGGCAGCTATATCTTCCCATCATTGCCTTTCACTGTGCCTTTTCCCAGCTACACTGACGAGCTATGAACCCCCAGAAAATTCTTCACAGTGCAACTGGTGTCATTCCATGACCCACTCACCTCTTAGCCTCCTCTTGCACAAACCCAACTGACCTCTTTAAATCTCTGGTCATGAATCAGGTTTCTCAGGCCACTATAAATGTGGTGCTTTCCTGAACTTCCTTCAATTTTTCTTTCTTCCCTTTGAACCGCAGGCACACAAGCAGGATGCAAGATTGACCCTTGGTGGGACATGGAGCTCTTTGGCTGATGCGTCCCTCAGCCTCTCAGCTGATAAAGCATATGAGTCTCTTTACTCATAAAGCTGATTACATAAAATTATGTATGAATTCATCACATGAATGGGAATTAAGCATCTTCTCTGTTAAACTCGGCTAAAAACCAAGCTCCTGTCCATGGGGAGGAGCACACAGCAGACTTAGCTTTGACTATGTGGTGCTCCAGCATCAGAAGGGACCGCAGCAGTGAGCTGAGCTGGGAGGAAGGATTACAGCAGGATGTCCTCAGCATGCCTCCTCCAGGAGCTAGGAAAGTTGCTGGTTTATGGCAGCTTCCTTCAGGAGAGATGCAGGATGGGGATGAGGCAGAGGAACAAGGCCTTTCCAAGTTTGCTAGTCTAAGCTTGAGGGAAGTCTGGGAGTTGTAGTCCAGATACACAGAGAAAGCAAGGTCTGTTGGGAGAGGAATTAGTATAAAAGCAAGCCATGTTTGCTATTTTGGGTGTTTTGGGGAGGGGAAAAGATGGAGTAGGGTGTTTGTTGGGTTGCATGTGAAATAAGAAGCCTTTGGGGTGATGTAGTCAGGAAAGAAATCCTGGATTTAAAGAAAATGGAGAAGAATATCTGAATACGAAATGAGTTCGTGGGCTGAGCCCTATGCTAGAAGGAGGGACTGACTCTCCCTGCTTCAGCAGAGCCTCAGGGTGGTGTTTGCATCTTAAAAAAACCCAGAAGTATTTTCAGTCAAAACTTGCTTTGGCTTCCCTTGTCTGGCTCTGTGTAGGGGGAAGCTGGACAGCCCAGTGGCCAGAAGGATGGGGGCACAGGCGTGACAACAGTCAATAAGCAACCCATCCCCTTGCAATGGGACAGAGGATCAGGGCTGAGCCTCTTCAGGCTGCTTGAATCCCGGGCTCCCATTTAGGAACCCTTGTTTGCTTTCAGCAGAGTGAAACCACTGAAGAGAGCGGTTTAGATCAAGCCAAAGTCCTGCTGACTTTCAAAAGAACTCAGTTATTGATTTCTGGGGACTGTGTTTCTCCCCGGAGGACGGGAAAAAGCCCAAGGCGGTTGCCTAGGATGCCTGTAAACTCTGTCTCTGAGAGCAGCCTTGTTCCATGAAGACCTTTCTTAATGCAATTTGAATCTAAGGTCATTCCCCCAGGCTGCTCTCCGGC
Source organism: Limosa lapponica baueri (assembly GCA_002844005.1). NCBI lineage: Eukaryota > Metazoa > Chordata > Aves > Charadriiformes > Scolopacidae > Limosa > Limosa lapponica. The sequence goes on along the minus strand of KZ505652.1, from coordinate 1,509,027 downwards.
AAGCAAACAGCAAGAGGCTGGAGGATCTGCTAGCCAAGGCTACCCTCCCTGAAAGGGGATCTGAAAAGCGAGTTAGAAAGTGAGTTAATGATGATTTCTCCCAAAAGCCTTCCTAAGGCAAAGAGACACAGATTTTCACCTTGCTGAAGTGGCTGATCTGGTGAGCCCAAGATGAAGCCTATGTAACACAGAGGCAGGAGACTTTTGTTTACCACCCAGAGACCTGGTGGAGTGGGCAAGGGGACAGCTGCTAAAATCACCCCAGAAATCAGTCCTCTGTGCAGCAGGTTTGATAGGAAAGCCATCTGCGGACATCTAAAATAAGTGTGGACATGGGCATGAACAGTGCAGATGTCTCCAGCACAGGAAGCTGAGATGGCCAAAGCTCCTCAGTTTCCCACCTCAAATACCTGTGGTTCTGACACTTGTCAGCAGAGATTCCAACTCATGTGGGCTGATACCTTAGTTGCAGGAGAAAACAGTATTTGGGCTCCACCAAGAATTGCCACCATAAGTGGTGCTAACAGACACCCTATGCCACCCTACGTCTATCTGCTCTGTGTAGGTGCCTCAAATACTCCAGGACACCTACAGTGCTACTGGGCATGGGCAGCTGAACTGAGCTCCAATCAATACAGCCAATGCAGCTTGGAGAGCTGCTCACCTGGCACTGATGTAGACACCAACTGAATGACACACAGACATCATTGACAAACAGCAAGTGCATTCAGTCATCTGAAGCTGGGTGTCATAATGCAGCTCAATCCCAGGACAGCAAAGTCCTTACAACATCAGCTGTTATTTCTTTTAATGCTGTACCAAGGTATACAGTCTATTTTTACATCAGAAACCACCCACTGATACCTCCTTGTGAAGTGACACACCCCTGGGGAGCAAGTAGTCTACATCCATCCTTGCCCCCTTGAATACTGAACACTGCAGCAGGCAGTCTGAAAATAGCCCTCAATGCCCAGGTCTTTACTATCTTTAATGACTATCAGCCTCCCACTGATTTCAGCGTGATTTGAAGGATAGACCTGTAGCCTCCTTGACTGCATGCCCCTTGCAACACATTCACAAAAAAAGGTCCCAACTCTTTCCCTGTTAAACATGAACCCAAGGGTTTAGAAAGCTGCCAAAACTGAGCTGTGCCTGCAGATTGGCATAATGGATGGCAGAGCTCAGCTGAGAGCTGTTTAATTTGGGTGAAAGACACTGTGTGGGAAGCAACCCTGCCTGAGCTCCCAAGGTGTGTAGGAACCAGCTTGGTTTCATCTCAGCTGATTCTAGCGGTGGCATGTTGCTTCAGAGAGAATGAAATGCCGGGAGCTGTGGAGGGGGATGGAGGACAGGAAAAATCTCTCCATTCACTTCTGAAGGGATAAGAGCAGCAGCGAAGCTTTCAATGGGAGTTTCTCCACTGAAGGACTGTGACAGCTCTTATCAAAGAGGAGATAATCTGGAGTGTGCCTGCCTCGTCTAGCTTTCCAGGCTTGCATCCTTGGATGCTCATTTGGAGAAAATCCTGAGACCTTTTCCTAGCAAAACCAGCATAGCCTCTCTCAGTGTCCCTTCAGCACCAGTGCTTCAAATTCTTTTGGACTTGGGGAGGGACGATTTGACACAGAACCCTGTACTTGATACAATACCCCAAAGATCTCCATTTCTGCTCCTTCTTCGCAAAACCCAAGCAAAAGCAGAAACCATCAATATCTCCAAGAGTTGCTTGCAGCCCCCTGCATCCCCCTCTCCTTGGAGAGACCTCTTTGATCTTGAGCATGTTCAGCACACCATGAAGTTCTAGCTGGTGATGAGACAGCCCTTGGCATTGGTATTTCTGAGCACCCCCAAACCATCTGCTCTAGTTTCATCCCTCTTCTGGGCCCTTGTGAGGAGGAGGAGACTCCAGCTGAGAGAAAGGGACAGGCCGCCCACTTGTGCTGAGTAACCATTGCCAAATTGGATGCCAGCACATACACACACACACACATACACACACAAAAATATTTCCACTGAGGTTGCTATGAACAATGGTCTCTTGATTATTTGCTGTCTTAAACACATATGCCTTTGGCAGTCCTCCAGGGAGAACAGGCAGTTCAAGTGCTGACCCTCCTTGCTCTTGGACCAACTCGTTGACATTTCCTCATCCAACGCTACCAGCTGATGGGGGGTTTCAGCGAAGAGCAGGATGTGATCCCTGCCCTGGGAGTTTGCAAGCTGAAGGCAGACATGTGGGCAATGACAGAGCTGTGTCCTAATCGATGGTGGTGAGAAAACACTTTGGCCTGATCAGATCTGGCAGTCTTCATTGCCTACTTGGCAAGATTGCTCATCTCCTTAGACACAACCCCAAACCCACCTTGTTATCATCTTCCAGCTCTTCCATAAAGCATTGCCATGATATCTGCAAATCCTGGGAAGAAGTTAGGGAGAGTTCAACTCCGGAGGGTTGCCCATACTGTTTCCAAGGACATGCTAGAGTGGAGACACTCTACCTGGCTCTGTGCCAGGCAGACTTAGGTCCAGGTGCACTAGAGTCATGTCCTGACGATGTCCTACCTGAATGATGAGCGCGACTGATGGGGGAAGCACTGGAGGGTGTTTGAACCAGGAGGTGTGAGGAGCGGAGTAAAGTCCTGTTTCCCCAAGGTGAGAACGTGTTCACGGTTTGTGTGGTAGAGAAACAAAGTGACTGCCCAGTGCTGGCTGCTTCCTAAAGCAAAGAGAAAAAGGACTGAAGTTCTTGGAAGCAAAGCATTTTATCTGAACATTATTTGTGATACTTATGGATGTATTCACTCAGCCCTATGTTGTCTTCTCTGCTAGTTACTCCATGCCTGGAGAGAGACTTCCAGAGACCCCATCAATCCCCGACTGTCCAAGATTTTGCACGGTCTACAAATAGTTGGTACTTGCTGAAAAGAGCAGATCTGAAACCACAGTTGGCAAATTGCATCAACAAGCATATTCTCAGCAAGGCATTGTTCCAGTTTGTATATGTCTGAAAAGAACTGTTCAGGCATATGTTAAAGTTGGCACCTTCTCCCTGGGACTCGCTACAATCTGACGGCTGGAGCATGATAACCACATCATGATGCACAAAACACTCAGCAAATAAGGGAAAACAACGTCCACTCGAGATGTTAGCAGGGCTGTGCTGAAGACAAGGAGCAGAGGCAGAGCAATGTCCTCTGGAGAGAGCACTCTTCTGGCCTGTCATAGAAAATGACGACATCTGCAAGCACTTCTTGGAAAGGGATCAATGGTAGCATAGAAGAGGAGAGCAGAAAAACTGTTGCCCCAGTGCTAGCCCAGGATAATTGTTATAAAAATACTTGGCAATTGCAATGGGAGAGGAGGATAGTGCTGCATGGACCCAAACCATGTGAAGTGTCCTGCAGGCTCTGGGCTTCAACCCATGCTGAAGGAGGCAATGCCTTACAGTGAAGATGGACTCAGTGGGGACACACAGCATGTGAAAGATCTCACAGCCCTTGTGGAGGTCCAGACCCTGCAAATACCTCTCCTTTGCATCAGTGAGGAAAAGGAGCTGGGAAACACTGCTGCTCCAGCCATCAAGGGTACATCCATTTGATCCCTTGCTCTGCTTGTGTGTTTTTGTAGACAGTTCACCTTTTGGAAGCCACCTGAACAAAAGATGCAGAGTGTCAGAGGGAAATATTGTCCTGTCTTTGTTTTTCCTTGGGTGTCCACGTGCAGCTGCTGCTGGGGATAGGATGCTGGGCTGACCTGGTGGAGCTGCAACGTCACTGGAGCATTCTCTCAGCCACAAAACTGGCCTTGCCCCAGCCTAGGCATGTCTCATCATTGGGTAAGAGGACATATGCAGATTCCCTCTTCATCCCCCCCCATCCCCTCAGGGTGTCCAGGAGCACCCCAGTGTCCCTTGGAGGGTCAGAGAGGGGAACTGGAGCCCATCTCCCTTCAGGTTGGGAGTTGGTCTCAGAGTTGGTGCTCAATCCTGGAGGTGTGCGACTGGACGACGATCAGATAGAGGTTCATCTGAGGCTGGAAGCAGTGTGGGAAGCTCACGTGTGAGACACCTCATACCCTTGCATGTCCCCTGAAAGAGGCTGCACCACCATGCTCAGAGGAGACCAGGCTGCCTGTGAGCAAGGGTCTGCATTGTACAGAGACTGGGATAATCGTGGGCACGTCTTCATTTGTGGTGGGGTGGTCCCAGCAGACACATCTGACTTGACGTTCTCCATCCCCAGTCGGTAGCCCTACTCTCTCCCTTTGCCCTGCCAGATTTAACAGCCCTTAGAAGGACGACCCAGTTGTCCACACAGGACCTGAACTGCTCCATTGCTTGGCAGTGCTGGTGGGAAGCAACAGAGTCCCACCAACAGGGGAGATGGCTTTGTCCCAGGCTCTAATCCCGGTCCCCAAAAGTGACTATAAGTAAGTCAGAGGGCTTCGGTTGCCCTTTTCATTCAAGGAGGATCACACACAGCCCCTGGAGCTCTGCCAGCAACAACCTATGCAGAGAGATACTCACAGCCTGCAATTCTGTGGGAGCAGTCGAGTGCCTGTCTGGTGTTATTAGCAGGAATAATTAATTACCTGACCTGCCATTTCATTGGAAAGCAGCAGAAGTAAGTGGCAGTAACTCCTGCCTCTTCTCCCCGTCTTGAGACCTCCAACAAAGGGCCAAGGGAAGAACCGAAGCCTGACAGTATGTGTTGCAGGACCTATCCCTGATGTAGCAACCCCAGTGCCGGAGTGAAGCTGGGAGCGGGGACACATGCCACCAACCTCTCCATATGTGGAAGCTCTGCTCCATGGACAGCATAGTGAGCTTTATCTTTTCCTTTTCCCTCTGGCACCTCTCATTTCTCCTTGGAGAAGGCAAGTCCGTGCTACCTCACCACCCTGCCTTCAGCTTGAGTCTTTGGCCAAATCTGCGTGCCATTTGCATGTCCCTTTTCTAGTTAATCTATGTAAGAGGGAATATAGGAAGTTTGCCCCTTCTGATTGCTCAGGTCCTTGGCCTCTCCGCAGGGTGGGAAAAGAAGCTTTCATCTCCCACACTGACTTTATTTCTCCATCCCACCCTTGCTGGAGAACCCCCAGGGTTCAGGATGTGCCAACCCAAAGGGCTCTACCTCTGGAGATGGGGAGGATCCAAGGACCAAAATGGGTTTTTCATAGTCTTAAGGTGGACACAGGCAGACAGGCACAGGTGCCATCCCCAGCCACACACCATGGGGCTGCCTATGCCCTCAAACACCAGTTGTGACCCCAAGACACCCCAGACCTCCCCTGACCCACTTCGTGGGGCAATGCTGGGGCTCAGCTGTATTGAGGGGCTCTTGTTTTGGGGGCACGAGGGCAATGAGACACAGTGAGGCTGCAGGGGACAGAGTCAAGACACCACCAGACCCCAAATGTCCCCTGTCCCAGAGCCCTGTGGTGGAAGGTGCCAGGGGGGCGGTCCATGTAGCATCCCACCATACCCAGCCAGGGACATGGCCTGACCCGGTGGAGCCCTGTCCTGGGGGGGGTGGCGAGGGAAGAGTTAAAGGGAAGGCGAGCAGATCCTCCCTCCATCCTTCCCTTCCTCGCTGTTAGGCTGCTGCTTTGACAGGGGGTGGGGTCGGGGCTGGCCGCCGTTTGCCGCAAGAAGGGGGGGGAAACGTGGCTGCGAGTGTGTGTGTGTGTGTGTGTGTTGGTGACATATGACAAAATGAGATGAGACCCCTCGGACGGGAGCGGCCACCCGGCTGCGCAGCCAACGCCGCCTGATTGCCAGCCTGGTCCCTGCCCGCCCGCTGCCCATCGCTGCCCAACGCGCCGGGGACCAGCCAGAGCCCCGAGCATCCCCGCCAAGAGTAAGGCTCGGGGTGGGGAGGAACTGGGAAAGCGGTACTGGGAAGGGGGGATGTGGGACGGGGTTGGGGGGGGGGGGGATGTGACAGGGAGGGGAGTCCCTGGAGAGTGAGAGAGATGTGGGGTGCACAGAGAGTAAGGGGGGGGACCTGATGCTGGGGCTTCGCTCGCCTGAACCACCCACCCAGATATAATTTGGTGGGGGGGAGGGGAAGATTTTGGGGAGTAGGGGGGTGGGGTGGAGGATGGGCTGCCAGCGCCGATTTCTGTTGTGATGGAGGGGAGGGAGGCTTGTTTGTGCCTAAAGTCGCAGCTGCCTGGATTTGGCCCCGCAGGGCCGTTTGGATATGACAGCACCCAAAAATAGAGTGCAAAGCGGGGAGGGGCGGCGGGGGGGGGGGGAAAGGGCGGAGGGAGCAGACCTGTTTGCCAGTGCCCAGCGGGATCAGGTTATTCCCCCTCCCTGCCTTCCTCCCTTCCTCAGCTTCTTTTATTTATTTCTTTATTTCTTTTGCAGTGATGTCAGGGAGGGGAGCGGTGGCTGGGGTTGGGGGTTGGATTCAAGCAAAGGAGGTTGCTGGCGGCCGGGTGATTAACGTGCAGTTGCTGGGAATTATGTCATCTGCCTTGGTGCTGGGTGGCCCTCGCCCAGCAGCGGCAGGGAGGGAGGGAGAGAAGGAAGGAGGGAGGACGCCGGGGTGGGGGGGTGGAAATGTCACGCCACGGGGCTCCCCGCTTGGGACTTCACCCAAGGAGGCACCAATGCCTCCCCAGCTTTGCAAGGGTGCAGGCATCGCATGTTCCCCCCACCCCTTGCGACCCCCAAACCATGGGTGCACGCTGGCAGGGCTGTGGGTGCAAAGCCACCCAACTGCTCTCAGCTCCCTGGGGTGCCCAGGCTCACGGGCTCCATCCCCACACAGGAGAGGAGCAAGTTGCCACTCTTCCTGTTGGCTCATCCCGCTCGCTGGCCCAGCAGCTGGGTTTGGAGCAGCCGGAGAAGGTGTCGTGATGAAGGAAGGATGAAGGTGGGCATCCTCCCTGCCAGCTCCCCGAGAGAGAGCAGGGCTGGAGCTGCTGCACTGCAGCAGCAAGCCCCATCCAGGGATGCGGGTGTGCCCCAGGGGGAGGGCAGGGACCCCCTCTGCCACCTCTATCCACTCCTCAGAGCCAAGGAAAGAGCCTGGGGACCTGTGGCTCAGAGCGGCCCCTAGGCTGGCCAGTCCCTCGGCTCTGGAGAAGAGTGTCAGGCTGCTGGATACTCCATAGCCTCCTGAGCATCCCCCTGAGCGTCCCCTGCCTCTTCCCTGCACGCGTGGGGAGCTGGGGAAGGAGGGCAAGGCCTGGCAGCTGAGCCAGGCATGGGTGTCCATGGCACATCGACAACCTCTTCCCTCTGCTCCCCACCCCATGCAGGCCCATGCAGCCCTGTGCACCTCCGTGCAGCCCCGCGCAGCCCCATGCAGCCCCGCACAGCCCCACACAGCTCTGTGCTCCCCCACACAGCCCCACGCAGCCCCGTGCAGCCCTGTGCACCACAGCAGAGGGTTGGGCAGGAACAGGAGCAGGCAGATGCAAGCAGGAGGGCTGCAGGGAGATGTGGAGTGGAGGCAGGAGGGGTGAGCAGATGCTGTAGATGGGCATTTTCTGCCCCACCTCGCTGTATATGGGAGGGGTGATGCCAACGGCTTCTTTAATTCAAGCTGGAAGTCAGCAGGTGTGATTCAAGCCAGGGGATGCCACTTTCCCCACAGGATAGCCTTTGGCAACTCCCTCAGCAATTCCGTGCTCTGCTTTCAACACCCTCCAGCACATCCTTTACCGGTAAACCCGCTCGGGCAGTGGATTATGCCAGCAGCTGAGCCCTCAGGGGAGGTGCTCGGCATTAAAGAGGGTATAAGATCTCAAAGCACCCGCAGCCTAGAGCGGCCAGGGGTGGGAGGCTCCTCCATCACGTGCGGTTCGTTCGCCCGTCCCCTCTCCGCGCAGGGAACCGTGCAGTTTGTTTATGTGTGGCCCTGGTTCGAGCGGCGATCTGCTGTGGCTATATATAGCATGTGATGCTGTCATCCGAGTTCAGCCTGGCTGGGGAATTTATTTTCTGCAAAGGTTGGGAGGCGAATGGTATGAAAACCGGCGTGGAAATGCCGGAGCGGTGTGATTCCCCGTCTGCGGTGTCTGGGCTCCCGCAAGGGAACCAGGCACATTGTCCTGAGCGTTGGCCTTGCGATGACAATGGGGCAGAGGAGGAATGTGGTGGAGGGGCTGAAATTTCCCCCGTTTGGCTCCCTGCTGCAGGGGTGGGCATTTAAAAAGTGGTGTAGCAGTGTACGTGGCCGCATGGGCTCCATACAGGGATGAGACTCCCTCCTCCTTGAACTATTCTTTGCTGGGTCACTGAGCTGATGTCCTAAGGGACCAACCTCTAGCCCCCAGATCCAAAAGGAGGAAGTAGGAAAGCATCTGAAAGTCCAACATCTGGTTGCAAGAGCCTAGATATTTGGGAGACAGCAGGAGCTTGTCCTACCAGAGACGGGACTGAGAGAGCCCCAGACTCCATGGGGCTGCAGTGTCAGCAATGGGCACCCGCTGCAGCATCCATTACAGGGGCATCACCATGTCATGGTGCACAATGAGGGCATCTCTTGATCGCACATCCCTCGCTGAAGGAGGAAAGACGGTCCCCTGCCTTGCAAAAAAAGGCAGATGGGGAGGGTGATTTCCAAATGCACTGTGAAAATCGCGTTGCATCAGCAGTAAGAGGCACTCGTTGCATGATAACTCAGTGTGGAGCAGGCATCTGAATAAACCAGGCTGCAAAAAGTTTCTGAAGGAAGTCATGTCCCGACGGGGAAGCTTAAGAGTTAAGAGGGTGTTGCTGGAGCTGTTGTGGGGCTTAAAATCTGCTTTCTCTTGAAGGGGAACTGAGCACACTAAGGGAAGCCCAGCCATGCCCAGGGCTTTCGGAGAAATCCAGCAAACAAAGGGTGAAACTAGGAGATTTCTTGTTTCCCTTCCCGAGGATCTTTCCCCATTAGTCATTCTTGTCACAGGAGCTGGCAAACACAGTTATTATTTGTGGGATCTGAAAGTGAAATGGAGGCACGTGTCCAGGAGCCCAGACATCCTTGCCCTGCAGGCTGGGGGGAGCAGGCAGTGACCCCGCCAGCCCCTCTGGCTCACCCACGCTACTCCTCCATGAGTAAAGCCTTTATACCCCACGCTAGGTTGCTGGATTCCTCCTTTTGTTGTGCATTTTGCAGGCTGGGAGTCCTTTTCATGCAGGACATGGTGGCACCAGGAGCCATAGGTAGGCTGTGATGCTCCATCCCGGAGGTAGTGGTGGTCCAAGCACTTTGAGACCCTGCAATAAGCCGAGTGGTTCCTAACAGGGAGCAACATATGCCCGAAACTCAGCTCTCCCATCGCCCCAGAGCCACAGGCACCATCACTGGGGAAAAGGACCATGCTGACACCCCCCAGTTTTTGGAAGCCAGGGGTTGGACTTTTCATTTTCCCACTGTTCCTGCAGGAACACATCTTAATGGGGTGGTGGGTGAGAAGGACATCTCTTCTGAAACCCTCACAGTGGTGCTCCCAGAACAGGAGGGGACCAGGCAGGGAGAGCACAGGTTCGCATTCCTGGGGGGCAAGAATTTAAAGGTAGCTCCTTAAACAGCAAGGAAAGCAAACACAAGTGCTAAACCAGATATGAGGAAAGAGGAAGATGGCTTATGCCTTATAATCCAGGGCTGCCTGGAACCAAGAGCTCTCCTGGCAGAGGGACCTGAAAGTCCCCTTGACCTGGTGGAGAAGCTACAGAAGCTCCTGCTTCATGTCAGCAGAGCTGCTGCAAGGCTTGAAATCAGGCTCCCAATGACCTTAGCTGTTTCCCCCTCACAAAATTATTTTTGCAATGAATATGTGGATCCTGCTGGCTTTACCTGACTTCTGAGTCAAAAGGACGAGTTTTGTATGAGCCTTGCTGGAGTCTGCCCCAAGATGAGACCTGATGGCCTGGTCTCTGCCTCCTGCTTCCTCCCCGTTGACTGCTGCCGTGGCTGACGCTTTCTTTCTTACATTCATGCATTGTGTTTTGGACTGGTCACAGGGGCTGGAAACATTTTGGGGTTTCCTTTGGATGAAAATAGGAGGGGTCATGGGATAATGCAACTCCAGCAGCTGGAGCCTCACTGGAGCATGTAGACCATGAGCAGCTCTTTTGTGCAAAAGGGTATAGGATGGCTACACCTACAGCAGCCTGGGCTCAGACATCAGAGAAACTCTGTCGGTCTCCAGCAGTTGGTAGTTATGGGATTTATTCGATGATCTGAGCTCTCCCTTTTGCTCCATGATTTTTTTCTGGTTGCTTTCTGAGCTTCTGAGTGCCCTTTAACATCCTGTGGCATCCTCCCTGCTCCCACCGCCCACCCAACAGCCACCTCCAGCCTTTCAGTCCTCTTCTGGTCCCAGTGGGTGCTTCTGAAGTCTGAACCGTAGCATTTATTCATGCAAAATGAACTCACATGCCTCATCCTCACACCAGTGTGGAGACAAGCAACCCTCCCTTTCTTTTTGGTCAAATCCTGATCGCGGGCCAGTGAGATGCTCCAGGTTTAGGCAGATGTAACAGAGCCCATTCTCTTTGTAGGAAGCTCAGAAGAAAGATGATCATGTTATTAACACATGCCGCTCTTCACACAACCAACCTCACAAATATTTATCAGCTGTAGAAATACACGGGCTCAGAAGTTGCCAAGTAACATAACAAGAGGCACTTTTAAATAAATATATGTGCGTCTGCGGGTGACGAATTAACCAAATCCCTTGGTATGTGGCCCAAAGACATGTTTTCCTCTGGAAGCCCAGCACCAGTAATAATAATAATGATCCAAGCCAGGAAAAAAAAAAAGGGATAAGAAATTTCTGACTGTGTGTCCAGCACCTAGTGAATCCTGGGGGAAATTGGTTCCCTGCCGGGAAGCTGTGCAAATGGAGCAATGCCTGCCAGATCCATGTCTGCCAGGGACCAGTCACGAAGGAGGATGGGATGCGAGTTTTTATTTTGCAGGGGAGGTGACAGCAAGCCCAGCGCACTTGGTTGGGTTTCATCCTGCATCATGTGCCTCTCATATATCTATAGGACCGCTCTTCTCTATAGGCTCAGATTTTCAAGATATCTTGTAGACCCTATACCACTTGGTAGCTCTCTGTGTTTCCTTCCCTCCAGCTGTAAGGCCAAGCAGCTGGGCACATTGGACCTCTTCCTCTCCAAACCAGGTGGCTATGCCCCATAAATCCAGCGAGAACATTGCTTGCCCCGGCCTGCCTGGGCATGGTCTGCGCTCTACAGATGGCCAGGGTTTTCCGGTCACGCTAAATCCTTTCTGTGAGGCCAGTTTGTAAGTTTTGGGGGGCTATTAGGGGAGTAAGTGCTGCCAGAGAAGACAAGGTGAGTTTGATTAAGGGAGATGAAGGGCAGATGAAGGGAGATCTCTCAGCTAGTTCTTCCTTCCATGGGGAAGCCCTGGCTTGTGGGGTTGGGATTTGGTGGGGATATTCCCATGCAAATCCACCATCTTCTTCCCACCATCACCAGAGAGGGTGGCCTGAGGGTTTTGCAAGAGGGTTGTCATTTTGAGGCCATTCTGGGGTTCTTGCCTGAACCAAAGCATGAAAGAGAGACAACGTAGGACACGGAACTGGTAGACAAAGTCAACTGGGTGAGCATCCTCAGCTGCGTAGTTTTGGGGAGGGCCGACACTGCGTACTTTTGGTGGGCCCAGGGTAAGGGGGACAAGAGGAGACAGACTGGCCAAAGTGATGGTGGCGGGTGTTGCCTAGAGAGGTTGTAAATGCCCCATCTCTTGAAACATTCAAGGATGGGAGCTCCTCCTGCCAAGCTCATGGCCATCGCAGTGCCCTGCAGACACATGCCGGAGATGATGCACAAGGGGAGGTCAGAGCTTTTATTAGCCCAGCTGCTGGAACTGGAAAAAACAGACCAGTTTTCGGGCACAGGAGCTCATCTCCTTGTCCCTGCTTTCTAATTATATCATTTGATCTAGTACAAGCTCATTCCACTCCCCATGGACTGTGCTTTCATTACGTCCCCAGCTTTGCCCTTCACAAGCACTTGGAGTAACAGCCAAGCCATCCCACCTGAGATGTTTGAGATGGGAGGACCAGACATCCCACCTCAGACATTTCCCTGCAGAGGGGTCTTCTGCCTCCAGTGATGCAAGGAATTGCAAGGGTATGGAGAGAGGGGACAGGGGACAAGGAACAGGGACACGTTGGTGTTTCTTTCGGCCAGACCATGCACCTCTCCCTGCTGTTGTCCACTCAGGGTGATTGCTCCCAGCAGCTGGGTGGAAAGCCAGAGAAGGCTGTCCCTGTAATAGGGGGCAGTTAGGCTGGCTACTCAGGGTGGCCCAGAGAGGTTAGGACAGAAAAAAGGGGATAAAACGTCCCAAAAGCCATCCAGGATGCTGGGCTGAGATGGGCACAGCTGCACCCCCATGCCCCTTGCACTGCACAGAGCAGCTCCTCAGCTCCCACGGCTCTCCTTCAGCCACATGGTCCCACTCTGCCTGCCCAGGGTAGGGGGGCTCTGGGAAGGACCAGGACCTGTTCCTGGCTCAAATTTCTCCCTCCTCAAATAAATAAATTTCTCAGAAGGCTTCTAGAAGCCACAACCCCACCCAGTTTCAGCTCAGGAAGGGCATAAATACCCTTCTCCAGGAGCAAGCTGAATACAGCCCATAAAGCATGGTTCTCGTGGCAGTCTCAGGGAGACCCTGATGTTCTCCACAGCTTCCAGCTCCTCCTGTAATGCAAATAATAAATCACTGCTGCTCAGCTGGTCCCCGGCCAGCCATTGCGCAGCAGGAGTTTACTCTCCTCCTTCCTCTGATCTGTGGGCTGCTGTGCTCTTCCTCCTGGCTGCTGCACCCTCCTCCCTCCCACTGGTTTGCTGAGCTGGGATGCAGTTGCAGTTGCAGTTGCAGACCCCAGGGGTTGATCTCTTTGGAGATCAGGATGTCCCCAACAGCCAGGACTGGGTTTAGTGGTGTTGAGTCCCCGAGTGGAAAGTTTGTTCTCCGTTTTGTGCTCTGCTACTGGCATTTCGTGTGGCCCCTGGCATGTTCCTTAACCTTGCAGATCTCTGTTTCCCTCTGCTAGGCTGTATTGCAGCCCCCCAAACACAGGGCAGCCATGGTAAGGGATTATATTGTGTGGGAACTAAAAAGGGGGCTATGCTGAGATATCTTAAAACCTAATCTTGTGGCAAAAGCAGTGAATGTGCGACCTGCACTTGTTTGGGGCAGGTAATCCCCCACGGGCCATGACCAGTCTGTTTTCCAGCAGAATCTGAACAAACTCATCTCAATTGTGGTCTGCCTCTCAGGAGGGCTGTGTGACACCGCAGGGACCAGCCAAACCAACCCACAGCCTGTCGACATTCCTCAGTGCCAGCCAAGAGCTTTGTCTTCCCCTCCATGCTCTCAGGGGCCCAAATTAGCTTTTAATAATAATAATTAAAAAAAAAAATAATCACTGGGCAAACAATCCAGCCCAGGCGCCTGCCAAGACAGCAAACATTCCCCAAGGGGCACCAGGTGTGGTGCATTCCTGACAGCCAGGAAAGAAAGGAGGGATTATTTCCCTCTCCTGGCAATATGCTGAGTGAGTAGCACTGGCCTCCCAGCCGGCAGCAGAGGACCCACCCTGGCTCCAAGCAGGGCTGGGTTGTGCCCAGTATTGTGGGAGGTGGGTATGTGGCTTTTGGGAAGAGGCCTCTGAGCCAAGGCCTGAGCAAAGCCTCAAGCTCAAGAGGTGATTAATGGTGGTGTTTCTTAGTTAAATACATTTCTTCCCGTCGGGGGTATAGGATTTCAGGTGATAAAAGGGATCTGTTTATTTTAAAAACAAGTCCTACAAGTCACCTGAGTTATTCCTGAGCAGCCTTCCTGTGCCATGAAAGCTCACGTAGACTGCACAGCTCTCAGCATCTGGTTGTATGGATGCATTCACCACCCAGAGGTTATTCCTCGAAGCTGGAAAACTTAATTTTTCCTTCTTTAATGTACTTTGCCATCAATCTGTTGATGTCTTTTCCCCTCCTCCTTACCCCTTAAAGAAGCAGAAGTGTGTTAATGGCTTTACCTCTGCTGGTTCCCATCATGTGAATGAGCAGAGAAGTTGAGGATGGGTAGGGCAGCCCGACGGTTATAGCCCCAGCTTTGGCCAGGACAGGACCTGAGTGAAATTCTTTTCCTTCAGTTCTCCACCCATGACACAGGGGTGAAAAGCAATTTTTCACCCCTCCAGAGCTTTAGAGATAGGCAGAGATTTTGTCTGTCGGATAACATTTCGCTGGGCCAGCTGCCTTGATAAAACCAGGGCATCTGCCAGCTCCAGAGGCAGGCAGCAAAAATCCCCACCCAAAAGTCTGGTGCAAGATGACAGCAGGCATCCCTTTGCTCCGAGGGAGACCATGCAGGAGATAACACCAGCCCCCCACACTGGCACATCCCAGCGGGGGCCATGTCTCTGTTTCATGCCCTGCTGTGGGAACGGAGAATCCCTTCATTTCCTTCGGACACTTATCCTCTAAGGATCTTGATCCTGGGGGCGAGTGACACAAACACCCTTTAAATCCATCACAGCGGGCTTAGCGGAGGATTAGACAGTGCATCTACAGGCTTTACGCCGGCCTCTGGCTCCGGGTTGGAGCTGGTCCCGGAGCTCTGCATCCCACCCTAGTAGCCCCATCCAGCTTCAGGCTTGCATTTCCAAAGGAGATGCTTGCAGACAGAAATGGGGCAAGCTTGGCTCTCAGTCCCATCGGGAAGTTGTTGCATCCTAAGCAAGCCCAGGCTGGCAATTGACTTCCAAAAGTGGCAATCATTTTTAATTGCAGAGCTGGTTCTGGTATGAGTCGAGGATGTGGATGAGTGTTACCTCCTGCCCTCTGCTAGCACCATGCCTGTGGCTGGGGAGGATGGTTAGAGAGCCTTTCCCAGGCTGCTTGATCCTGGCATTGCCCAGGAGGGGAGAAATCCCTCTGCTCCCCTCCTTTGGCAGGGATTCCCTAGAGAGGAGCCCAGGTATTTCTCTGATGAAGAGCTGACTTCTCCCTTTCATCCCAACCTGGGCATCACCCAGGTTGGCACATGGGAATCACCCCTCTCTGCCATCACTTTCATGTTTGCAAGCAATTACTTGGATCGCTTTCCATTCTCGAAACCTTCTTTCATTAATTTGTCTCAGTGATGTTTTTTTTTTCCTTAGCTTCACTTCTATGCATGGCATCCCCTTTAACTCTTCCTATTTCCCATCCACGAGAG
Source organism: Limosa lapponica baueri (assembly GCA_002844005.1). Classification (NCBI taxonomy): domain Eukaryota; kingdom Metazoa; phylum Chordata; class Aves; order Charadriiformes; family Scolopacidae; genus Limosa; species Limosa lapponica. The sequence continues at coordinate 1,493,818 of KZ505652.1, read as the reverse complement.
CTTTTTGACCACAACAGCTCTCACAGACCTTCCCAGGATGGCTTTACTCCAGCACAGGCAAGCTTGCGTAATAGCTGTTGACACCGTAACTTCATTTGAATCGATCTTGTTTGCTAATTAGCTGATTGCAGTAATTGGCATGAATTACCTTGGGGGATTCCTGCCTCCCTGGGTGTTGGCAGTGGCCGGCTTGTCCCATGTAAGAGGTGGGAATCATAGCACTGAGATGGCTTCTGCTCCAGAGACACCTCTTACAGGTATTCCTGTGACTTGTAGAGACGCAGAGGAGTTACAAGAGGGGAAGCATAGCCTGATATGGTGATTTTTAATTCCCAGAGTTCCTGAAAGGCACCAAAACTTCAAGCATATTCATACTAGCTACTGTAGAGCCTAAAATGGATTAAAGTGCCTGTTTACAGCATGAAGTGATGAATGGATGCGACACTCCACTCTGCAAAATGCAACTGGAGATCACTGAAATACTGGGTTAAAGATAAACCAAATGAAGCAGCTTTTCTCAGAGGGCATAATTCCCTTGCAAAAATTCACTGCCAAAAATTCATGGAGGACAAAATGCCATTAGGTTGGGTAAGGAGGGACCAGGCAGTGTTGTGGTGAGTGAGTGCCCTCTGATGGCATCAAGCCATTGGGGGGATTCAAAGGCAACCTCAGGCATGAGGTACCCCTGAAAAGCTTTGTGGCAGTGGAGATATGGGGAAGGATCAGTGAGATTCTCCTCTTCCTAGTCCTTTTTTCTCTTAGCACCAGCTGCACAGGGAGGATGGAGTCTGGGAGGGCCCAACTAGAAACACCCCTGTCCCTGCCCCTGCCCCTTGGCATCCAGTCAAGATTCATTACTTCACCACTCCCCATCACACACTTTAATGATAAATCATACTCATTTTTAAACCAGAATAACCATGTCACTCCAGACCAAAACACCTCACACGAGCATATTTCCATCTGTGAAGCTGCCTGGGTCATCTAACACAACCTGCCCCAAATGAAGTTGAACAAATCTGCAAAGTCCTATTTTGCATGAGACATCTATTTATATTGACAGCTTCCCACACTCTATTCCTCCAGTCCTGCGTCACTTTCTGCCGGGCTAAGCTGCACCACTCCAGCTCTTCTTCATAGAATCATAGAAGGGTTAGAGTTGGAAGGGACCTTAAAGATCATCGAGTTCCAACCCCCCTGCCATGGGCAGGGACACCTCCCACTCGATCAGGTTGCTCAAAGCCCCATCCAGCCTGGCCTTGGGCACTTCCAAGGATGGGGCATCCACAGCTTCCCTGGGCAACCTGTTCCAGTGTCTCACCACCCTCACAGTAAAGAACTTCTTTCTAGTATCTAATTTAAATCTCCCCTCTTTCAGTTTGAAACCATTACCCCTCATCACTACACTTCCTTCTTCTTTCCCCTTTTCTGGAATATTGCCCTGCAGTTATCATCTTTCCAGCCTTTTGGGTTCAGAAAGAAATCCCAGCACTTCTTAGACAGGATGAGCAGCAGGCCACACCACTCCTCACCCTGCTTCTAGGGTACTCTTGGGAGCAAATTAATCTGAGCCCACTGTTTAAAAATGTTTATCCCTAGGCCATGCCACTTAGTGTCTTCCTAGGTTACTAATGGACTAGAAAGCACTTTGTTACCCCTGTGCAATATGAGAACACCAGCCTGCTTTTGCCAAAGCCAGAAGAGAAATTATTGAGCATTTCTGTTTTTTCTCCGTTGTTATCAGCAATTTTCTGATCTCCAGCTTGGGGAGAGGGAAAGCTGCTGCAGCTCAGTTATTTCACTGCTCTTCGTTTTGCAAAATCAGATCAAAAGTCGCTTCCTCCCTGTTGTCCATGAACCTCTAGGAAAGATCTGATGTGCCTAGTGCTGAATTGCAGAGTAAATGCCATAACTTTCTTGAGCCAGAACACCAACGAGCTCTTTTCCTGGTAGCCAATGTTGGTTCTTCTGTATTTTGAGTGGAGAAAAGAGAGCCCAAATGAAACTGGGGTGTCCAAGACCCTTTGACTCTCTGCCAGTGCTGCCAAAAGGCCAAATTGTTAGCCAGACCTTTCATTCTTTATTTTAACAGGGTGAAATTATTAGCTGGGCATCCACAGACTTAATAAACACAATAAACAGGTCTGAACTACATGTAACACCATCAGTCACTGCCAGTGACCCCAGCTGCAAAACACTGTCACCTTGCCATCTGTGTGGATCACTTGTCCTCCTCTGAAATCACACTGGGGCTCCATAGAGAGTCCCAGGGCCAAGTGTCATGGTCACAGCAGATGCAACCCATCTCTGCAGCCAGGTTTGCAGGTTGGCATCACCTGAGGCTCCCGTTACCCTCTGTAACCATCTCTGATGCATTGTGAGCACTTGGCAGAGGTAGAAAGCAGGCAGTGGTGGATACCAAAGGAGATCCTGGGTTTGCACTATTTACCTGGTGGTCTCCAAACATGCAAGAAGCAACTGGACCCATCCATGAGGTCTCAGCAGTGCAAGGGGCATGTTGGGACTTTGTGATGACTTGTATTTGCTGCAGCAGAGTGGTGAAGACCCCTGGCAGCTCATAAAGAGACTGCGTCAGACTGGCCACAAGATGGATACCCCATTTTTACCGCTGCGGAGGAGTTTTGCTGGTGGAGCTGTTGTTGAACAGCTCTGCGAAGGATGAGTGGCATGCGTGGGGGTGGCTGGATCATTTGATCTAAGGGAGGAGCTGGGTGAGGACATGGGACACGTCAGAGAGAAACAGACCCAGGCAGAGAGCAGCAGCAGCAGGAGAAGGTGATGCTTTTCCTTACTCAAGGTTTGTGAGGTTGGACACAATGAAATTCCCTCCTCCCTCACTTGCTCAAAAAAGCCACATCCCAAGAGGCATTCAATGCTGCATTTGAATCCATTCAAAACGTCGAGGTCAAACCTTTTTAATGAAAGAAAGAAAATAAACCCAAAGACAAAAAGCTATTCGGGAGGAGAGGAGGGAAAGGAAGCAGCTCCCAAAATATCAATGACAACTCTTCCTTTAACCCCAGCTGCAGCTGTAGGTTGGGTGTCTCTACACCAGAGGGACCTATCAGGGCAAGAGACAGCACATCCTTCTGCACCTTTCTCTTGGTGGGAGAGGGCCCCAGTGATCAAACCACATAGCTTTGGGCAGGTTGCATTAGGACCATGAGAATCTGAGTGCTGGAGAGAGGACATCTCTTGGTAGGAAGGAGGCTATGAAGGGTTGAGCAGGACAGGATGGGCTCCTGCAGGCAGAATGGAGTAAGCTGGCACCAAAGCTTGCAAAGCTGTTTGCATCTGGTTTAAATACCATTAAACACAACATGGCCCCTCTCCTCCATCCCATCTCCTGCAGCCTCTATCCCATCTCCTGCTCTGGCCAGCAGGACCCCATGGCTGTGTGGGCTCCTGGGGTCTCCTGGTGGCTTTTGGGGGCTGCATTGCCCTTGGCTGTGATCCCAGCTGGATGGCTGGAGGCAGCTGGACAGAATCCTGATTCCCACATCTCCAAAATAATTAGGGTTGTGTCTTTCCTGCATTTCTGCTCTTTACCTGGAACTATTAAGTAAGGCCTTTGAGAAGGTGTCTTTGAGCCATTCCCATGTGGGGTTAAAGTGCTGGCACTCAAGAAGAGATAGACAGCAGTGCAAGCTGGAGGAGGGGGTGGATTTCAAACCAGAGGCAACTGAAATCCAGTTTGATGGGAATGGACACAGGCAAGGTCCTACTTTCTGCTAGGCATATTATTGCAATGGAGATGGGCACCTGCAAGTACAGAAAACCCCACTGGTAGGGATGAACGCCAAAAGGGAGCCCAGCAAATTCCTGGAGAATGAGAAGAGTGTGAGGGTGCTCAGCTCACCCTCCTTTCAAGTCCACCTCTTCTGGGACGCTGATACATCTCCCCTATCCCTCTTAGTGCTGTCTCCCACCCCACCACCCCTGCATGCTTGTGAGGACAGGGCTATTCCTCAGAGGATGACCAAGGGTCACTCTGGAGACAAACACGTTCTGTTTAGAGCAGCGCAGCAAAAGGCGATTTCCCCACAGCCCATGACGTGTCTCAGGAATTTACGGTCTGTGATGGATGAGTCAATGTGAGTGGGAAAAGTCTGGCTATTTTTAAGACCGCTGATACTTGGGGGTGTTTAACCCCTCTCCCTGCTCCAGGGCCAGCATCTCAGCAGTGCCTTGCTTGTGGCACAGCCACCTCAGACCGGGAGTGAAGTCAAAAGCATAGCTCAACAGCCATCATCAGTGCAATGCTGACACCAGCAATAACAGTTCTTCAGAGATAGTGCCAGCCTAGAAGCGGGCAAAAAAGACCCTTCTCTAGGCAAACAGGTGCCAGCCTCATGAAGTGGTGCTTCCTAAGATAAGAAGATGAAGGATGCAGGGTCAGGGTGACTGGGAAAAGAGGATGAAGAAGGCAGGATCAAGGTGATCAGGAAGAGGCTGTTAGCAGCCATGGAGACAAGGCAAGAAGCCATGCACGGTTGTTTTGTCCACGCACTGCTGATCTGCTTCTTCAAGTGCTCAGAGGTCTGTCTGCACCAGGGTGATTCCCCTACTAGGAATCCACTTCTATTGGGTTAAAAACCTCCTCACCAAGTCACGGAGAGCTTCTCCAGACCTTACACTCCTCCTGGGACTAGAGCTGATTTGGCATCACAGCCTAGTGCAACTACGATCATGTGGCTGTGTACTCCTCTGAAGCTCAGTGTACCTGTGCCACCTGCGCTGCCCTGTCCGGTGTCACTCATGGGTTTGTGTTCTGGTGAGCCATCAGGTCCTGCATTTCTTAGCATCCCCTCTCCATAAGCCAACACAACCTGCTGACTCCTCCAGCTTATCTACCTGCTAGTGTGGCATCACGGGACTTGTCCAGCTTCCAGCTGGGCTCAGGGACAGCGTTGCCTCTGAACCTGAAGTGGCTTACTTCTTGTGCTTGTCCCAGGGCAACCATGGTTTGGGTGGCCCACAATCCACCACACAGTGTTGCATCTGTCCTTATCAGGGGATTTGGCTCCTCCTCAGGGGCCAAACTGCCTCTCCCCAGGGATGCTCTCCCTTCTCACAGCATACCCAAAATGGCAGCCACCATCTCCCCCTCCTCATCATCCCACCTTCCTGCAGGAGATGAGTTTCTTGTCCTATCTTTCTCCCACATCTGCTTAGCCTGCTGCTTTCCTCTCCAGAGCTATCTCTTCTCCTTGTTGTCCTGCTCATAACCAGCCCTGACTGCCCTGGACTGAAATAAGAAAATAAAGGTTTCCCAAACAGTAAAATGTGTTTTCGTGGAGACTGTGTGTGGGATGGTCCTATTGAAAAATTCACTCTGCATTTTCAGAGCGTAAGCAATTAAGTCAGGGAAGTGACACAAATTTAGCAACTTTCATGCCAGATAATCTATAGTTTAGAACATTTCCTGGTTTATTTTTCTTTAGCAAAATATTAAGGGGGGTCCTGTAGGGTTTTTTTTAAGTATCATGCACAGGAGACCCTCTGGATCATGAACATTTGGGTTTTCCCAGAACTTTCTTCAACCTTTTGCCTTCCTGCAACATGGTGGGGACAATCAGTGTTTCAGGGATGAACAGCAGGGAAAATCAATACAAACAATGGAGAAGGATGATAGAAAAGGGTCTGTTAGACAGCCTGCTTTATATTCCCTCAATACACTCCCAAAAGTGACCTCTGTGCATTTTGCACTGGCTCGTGATGGATTTCTGGTCCATGAACTTGTCAAGTTTCCCCTTGAACCCAGGTACTCACTTAGCATGGTGCTCAGGGATATGGATTAGTGTTGGGTGGTGTTTTGTGTGTGTTTTTTTGTTTGGTTTTTTGTTGGGTTTGGTGGTTGGTTTTTTTGTTTTGGTTTAATTGGTTGGACTAGATGATCTTAAAAGGTCCCTTCCAACCTAGGTGATTCTGTGATTCTGTGAATCCCACAGCAGGGAGCACCCCAGGCCAGCTACTGCTGCATGAGGAAGGAATTTCTTCCTTTTCTTCCTGATTTCTTCCTTTACCTGCCTCCTGGTGCTTTTTGGCTAAGTGTTGCTCCTTTCCACACTGAAAAGGAGACAGAGATCAACATCTGTGTGTCATTTGGCTGTGGCTGTGGTCCTCCTCCCAACAGCAAGCCGTCTGAAGCACTGCCCCAAAGCCACCGATGCTCTTGTAAAGTCTCCCAGGGATGTCTGAGCAATTTGTCAGCACAGATTCGTTTAAAAACCTACAGAGGGAAAAAGCTGAAAATACTTCTGGTATTCGTACAGGCAGATCCCACGGCAGTCCCTGTCAGCAGCACAGGTGAGACAAACGGCGTGGGATTGCTCGCAGACCAGACAAATTAATAAGAATGCTGTGCTGGGATGAATTTTGCCCTAAATATATGAAGTGCAAGCTTGTAACATGTGCCAAGCTCCTCTGGAGCTTGTTTCACAAGTGCTTCCCATTTAACATGCACGTCTGAGGCATCCTGCTGCCCTGAGCCCAAGGCAGGGCTGAGAAAAAAATACAGCAGCGGTGAGACTAGGTGGTGGTTCAACCTTCTTCCTTGGCATATCTTTGCCCCATACAAGCACAAAGCACCAGGAGCCTTTGCCTGGCTTTAGGCCATAGATGCTAGGCTGATTCAGGTTGGATGGACAGCACAAAGCACAGTGGTGGGAGCTGGGCTGGAGGTGTGAGGCTTGGTCAGCAAAGTCTTCTCCTCATTCAGTGGGGGCTGGACGTATTCCAGATGGATCCTTGGCCTGATCCAGATGTATTGTCTATTTTCTCAGTGGAAGGTGGCTGTGCTGAGCTGAGAAAAGTATGCAAACCTGCTGGAACTAGGGAAAAGGGATGCTCTGAAGGGCTGGCATGTGGTCCATGCTCAGTGAGGAGAGGATGAGCTCTCAGCTACGTGGACATGGGCCAGGAACTGGAGGTCACCCCATCCAGTTTTCCAAGTCTCCCTCCCAACCCAAGTCAAGCAAGCTCTTGCTCAAGTCATTTGTCATCTGTAAGGCTTGGACCAGGACAGAAAAACCACTAAATGCACCAAATACAGCCCAGGAAGAAATGCAAAGCAGGGTTATGTTCAGGTTTTCTCTTAAGCATGGATGAAGAGGTCAAGGGGATGGATGGCTTTTTTGCATAGAGCTGGATGTCTCCATGTATGGCAGGGAAGGTGTCTTGCTGTGACTTCATGGAGCTGACAGCAGTGAGGAGTGCAGTGTGCAACGTCAACCTTTGCCAGCTCCAGAGCCAGCACTGCTATGAGGTGATTCTTATCCCCACCTAACATGTACCACAAGTCTGCTTAAAACCAGTATCTAGGACCTTCTCCTTGGCCTTGCTTTACGCTTTCAAGAATTCTGGTCACAACGTCCCATAAAAGATACAATAGGATTGGAAAGGATACAGAGAAAGGGAATGGGTAGTGACTGGGGTTTTATGGGGAACAACTATCTAGGCTAGAAATCTCCAGCCTGGGAAAGAAATGACTTAGAAGAAGGTCTATATATGAGTCTATAAAATCATCACTTTCAGGGGGAATAATTCTCATAATGAAAAATAAGGGGTCTCAAATCATCTTCTAGAGGTCATTTGCTCTTTGCTTTCACCTTCAGGTAGCCTTGTCATTGGCGTGACCTGAAGAGAGACTGGGGTCTGCTTTAGGACGGACTTGGCCCAACAGCCCTGTTGCAAAACAGGCTGAAGTTCCTCTTGCCAGCGAGCTCTGCCTGGCTCCTTAACCACACTCCCCGTACTGCTGAAGTGTGTCAGTGCCCAGACCACACTTGGCTTCACATGTGGTGGAAACCCCAGCTAGACAGAAGTTAAAGGTCTTTCCTAAAACATGTCTGAAGCTTGGGGACCAGGGGAGGGGGGAAACTGTGCATGGGATGTGAACAATTACACACCTCACTGAGAGATGCGGGTAAGATGGGGACAGCAGAAAAGCTTGACCTGAGTGTTTGCCTCTGGTGGATTTACAGCTCTGGAGAAGATGTTCATTGGGTTTGGGCTAGAGATGAAGGAGGGGAGCCATGCTGTAAATGAAAAACCAGCATTCAAGCTCCTTCCAAAGGATACGTATGCATGTTAAGGCCACCACTGAGTTTGGAGAAGATGTCTCGCTGCCTGATGTAGAGGTAGAAGCAGAAGCAGAGGTGTTTGGGACTTGATCCTGGCCATGAGGAGCTTTGCAGTGCCTGGCTGAGACCCTCCTACTTCAGCACAAGCCCAAAATGAACATGGTGACTATTTCCTGCTGGATCCTCATGGCTGGGTCCCACTGATCTGGTACTAACTGGTTATCAGCAACCAAAAGGAGCCTGAAGTCCAAAGAGGTGGTTAAGGAAGAAAATCAGCTTTGCGTGGGGGACAGGAGACTGTTTCACTGGGAGAGGTGCAGGAATGTGCATAGGGGAGGATAGGGTGGGAAGGATGTCAGCTGTGATGGGAGTGGGACAGGAATGGGTTAGGAGGAAAGTGGCAGGGTATGTCATGGCTCCTGCAAGAGGAGCAGGCTGTGACTCTTCAGCCTGGAAAAATGGTGGCTAGTGGGAGATGTGAAAACAGTGAAGGCTGGAGCAGAAATATTATATGTGCTTGCCCTGGTCTTTCTGCTTTGCCTTAGGCTTTTGGTAACTGCTGGGAGGCAAGATCTGGGCTTGGTAGGTGTTAACCTGACATGATAGATCTGTTCTCCTCTCCTGGTTGATGGTGAGCACGGGACCAAATGGATATGGTCAGTTTAGACCAGATTAGCTGGGTCCAAGTCCTTGGCCATACCTCTTGTCCTCTCTAGAGGCTGAACTGAGAATTGCTGTGTCCCTTTGAAAACATCCAGGAGCTTGTTTTCTCCTCTGCAAACCATTTACAAAATTGCTTTCCCTTTTCCTCCAACTCCTATGCCATCCTTCTCCACCCTTCTCTCCTTTCCACTCAGGAAGATGTGCCCATTGCTTTGTGATTGTGGCATCATTCCCACCTTCTCCCCTGACATTGATGCTGGGGGCAAAATAATTTCTGAAGAAGTGGATTTTTAACGGTCTTCCAGGAGCGCTGGTGTGGAAGCAGTACCCTGAGAGCCCAATGACACTTTCTTCTTGGTAGCAGAAGCGGTGTTGGCAGTCCCAACGTGGAGTGTCTCAAGGAACGTTTGCTTAGCAGTTTATGAATCTACATGCTTAATTTACCCCTGCCCTCATAAAACCATTTGAAGCCTTTTCTCACAGTTGTAACCAAAGGCTGTTTTGGCAGCAAGCAAAATGAAAACCAGATGTAAGTGAGGTTAGGGCAGGAGGGCAACGTGAGCAGGTTTTTCTCCCTGGAGGTGCAGACACAAAACACAATACAATGCCATGATACAGGGTACCCCAAACACCATCTCTCCATAAGCTGCTTTGCATAGCTCAGGTGAACGCACTAGCAATAAAACGCATGAAAGCCTGGAATAGGAGGGAGGAAAACTTTCCAGTAAGGACAGGACCATTCCCCATCAGATTTTGACAGGTGAGTGGAGAAAGGTTTTGCATCAGTCATAGGGTGCTGTAGGAAAAGCACAAAAGGACCAAAGCATTACAAGAAGGTTTGGGCTGAAGACAGGTCAGCAGAGATAGGGACATCATGGATATTTTCAGTGCTGTCTGACTTGGGTCACTATGGGGTTTCCTTTTCTGGAAAGACCATTTCTGATCACTGACACCAGAGGTCCTGCAGCCCCTGAGAGTCATTGTGAACAGAAATAAAACTGTCTTCCTTCTGGACAGGTCTTCCCTCGCATCCACTGCATTGTTTATTTAATCATCACAGGGCATCTCACATGGTTTCATTATAACTGGCCCTAACTACTGCTCTGTGAAGCTTTGTAGTCCCCCTCTTGCTTTATCCTCCAGTTCTCTGTACCTTCTAGGTGAAAAAATGCAAAACAGAGAAAGAGGGAGGATTTGTCTCCCCTCTCCACGAGTCCAGGACACAGAGGACATTTTTCCATCTGAGGACAGTTAATCTGAGCTGCACACACGCCCTCTCACACCCACAACACAGCCAGAAACTTTTTCTCATCAGGTCCTTGGGATGTCAATGCCACCTCACGCGCTCCTGGCCGTGCACAGCCCCACTATCCAGCAATGCGCCAGCTTGATGGGGTGTCCAAGGCACTGCTTTTCTGATGTGAGGAAGCCTTCCAGATGAGATGTCCCCTATCCAGATGAGATGAGAGGCAAAACAGACACCTGATAAAAGTGGTGTTACCAGTGCAATGGATGGGATGCAGGGGAGGTAAGGAAATGGTGTCCATGCTTGGCTGAGTGATGCTGGTCCATCAGTGCCCTGAAAGACGATGTCAGGTTGGAGATACACACCATGTTGCTGGAGGAGCTTCTTTAGGGGAGATCTGGACATATGTCCTCACTGTTGCATTTGCGGTAGACCCTCCGGCACTTTCCAGTGCTCTCAGGCCATTTATGAGCAAACAGAAAGCAAGGAATAAACCAAATCTGTGCCTCATTTGTCCTTCATCCCTTCCCCAAAGCTTGCTGCCATGTCCTTCGTGCTGCCAGACACTGTGAAAGGGCAGCTGCCCTCGGAGAACCGAGCCTGTCCCGTGGCCATCTCCAGCTCCACAAGCGAGACAGAGAACAAGGAAACACCACCATCACACCAAGTTGTTTGCAACCTCTGCATCCATGTCAAAGCGTTATTTTCCTTTTGCAGAGGACCTGGAGGGAACGGAGAAGCTTTCAAAGTCCAAAGATGGTTCTGAAGTCCAAAGCTGGGAAAGGAAAAGGGTTTGTTTAACACGACAGAGCAGAGAGCCCAGAAACCTGTGAGAGCAACACTTTCCTGCAAATCAGGTCATTTATTCAGCAAGTGAAAAATGGCTTCCCAAGGTTCGCAGTACAAGGGTAGAAATCAAAGAGCATTTGAAGGAGGAGGGAAAGCCAAGCCCTAGCTTTACTGTTCCTGCCCTCCCACCAGATCCCCTCCAGCCCAGCAGGCACCAAGGGAGACTGCAAAAATATTTCACTCTTCACACACCACTTCAAAACCTCAGAGCCACCCTTTCCATGGGGACTCAGGTCAGCTGCCACACTAAACTCCAAATATTTTCCTAGCTCACAAATAAAAAAAAATCTGTATGTCTGTATCTAGCTCTATAGCCAATGTATATGAAATGATAAAGCCCCTGGCACATATCTTGCAAGAGCTAATTATAGGATTTGGAAGCTAACGTGATAATATTTTCTTTAGATGTGTGGTGCAGATGTAATTACTTCTCCGGAGATGCCAGCCACAGATGATGCAAGATGCCCTTATGTAATTGGCTGTTATTATTCAGTTATGGAAATTTTCCCTCTCTGGCACATCCCATACTTTCCCCTCAACTCCTTCTTTTCGTTTTTCACCCTAAACTCTCTATAGCTTATTCAGAAGGGAATGGGATGAGGTCAGTAGGCCAACTGGACAGTAAGCAGAAGGGCAGTTTCATAGAAAGCCTGTTCCTGGGTTTCCCTGTCTGCCTTGTCAATGAAGGAGCAAAAGGAGTTAATGGCTTTGCATCTTCTGCGTTGGCTTCAGTGGGGCCGGGAAAAGGCTCCCATCCACCTTTCCACCTGATGGACTGGAAGGGTGTCACGTCAGAGCCAGGTCTCCCCCCAGTTCTGGCATTTACTGTGACTTGGATATCAGTGGATGCCAGGCAGCCATCTGCTCCATCCAGCATGCCATGGAGGACCACCTGCACGGAGAGCTTCCTGCCCCCTCCCTGGGCTGGCGCTGTCCCCAGGGCCCCAAGGAGACGCTGAGGAATGCTGAGGCTGCAATCAAACCACAGAAGATAGCTGGTTTGTCATTGCAGGGGTGAAGGCTTGGTGGGACACAAACACTTCAATTGCTCTGAAGGTTGCTCCATGGTGCACAGAGATCTCCCAGGTGACCCACAAAGTCACTTCTGCCAGGGCAAAATCACAGCATGATTGCAGGTCTCCAGCCAAAAATGCTTCCAAACCAGAGTGATTTTTGCCGTGGGATTTTTTTTTCTCAGACTTTGGGTTTTATTTCTTCAATTGTCTCTGTCCCACTTCCTATCTCCTGTGGCTGGACAGGCAACAGAGGTCAGAGGTGTGGCTGCGTCCAGGACCTAGGATTCCTCCACTACCAGTGCTGGTTACAAGGGACACAGTCCCCTGACATGACCAGTAAACCTCACCTTGACTGCAAATATTCAGGAGAAAATATTCAGGATGTTCAGATAAACATCCTGGAGGCATCACCCCACACCTGCAGCATGTATTATGTGCACCCTTCTGCTCCTACCCTCTTCCATCCCACTTGCCTGGTCAAATCTGGGTCCTTTCTTGCTGTGTTTTAAGACTAATACATGATAGGGAGAGGTGACTTCTAGCTCTGGGCCAGCCTGCCAACTGTTGAGGTAGCAAAACTGGGTCATGAAGACCTTTCTTCCTCATCTTCTCTGCACAGCATCCAAGGACAAGCCTGGAGATGAAGCAAGCCTGAATTCTTTGGTGGCTGGGAAGCAGACCCCAGGCAGAGTTTAGAGAGCTGAGAAAGGGGAAATCGGCCATGTACAGTCTAAAGAAAAGGAAGCAAGAGAGCTGGGAGCGGAGGCAAAACCACTGGTTCACCCACTGGAGAAACTTGTTTCCAGACATGGCCTAGTGCTGGTGACTGCAAAGGAATTTGTCTTCAGGGCAGGGAATACCCACATTTCTCTGAAGACAAGGAAGCCGTGGGGAAGGCAGTAGCTGAGAGTTGTGTTTGTTGTACTCATGACATTTATTAACTACAAACTGTAAATTCCTAACAGAGCCCAAGGCCATTAGCTGGTCATGGATTCAAATTGCATTTCATCCCACACCCACCTTCAGTCAGCCAATTCCCTCTCTGTGGTCCATGGACTGTCAGCTGGATCCCTGTGGACTGGAAAGGGAGTGTAGACCTTGGGTCCTATACAGAGAGGCTTGGTAGGCACCACAGAGGTGTTCCAGGCTTCCTGCTTGGTCCTCCACCACCTCCTCCTCCAGGAGCTCCTTCTTCCCAGGGCTGGAGGACCCTCTTGCTTCTGCTTTTGCTGAAGCTATTTGGCCACTTCGTCTTGCCCAGAGAGGTTGGCCAGGATGGAGATGAAGCAGGTGGATGGGGACAGAGTGGGTGGACTGGGCTTCATGCACGCACAACTGACGATCTAGCTCCAACGTTCCTCCCTTGTAATGCTGGAAAAAACATTCCACACCGAGCCAAGGGCGCTGTGACAAATCCCTGAGTCCGGGTGTGGACAGAAATGGCACTTCAAATAGGATACATACTGACCTGCTGATTTCAGTGGAAATTTAGCCCTCCTAGTGGCAATTTATTTTGCTCAAATTTATTTTTACCAGACCTAGCCTGCTGCTTTGGGATTGTGAATGGGACTTTTGCTTCCTTCATTCTGGATAACCACCCAAGGATGTATAAGCAAGCTTCTCCAGCCTAGAAATTAGTTGGGAAACCTGGTAACAACTGGCTTTTTCCAGGACTATTGGCCGCTGCCTGTTGGAGTCCTCGTCAGCACTGCCACCATCACTGCCTCTCCTGGGGTCGTTCAGCCAAGGAATGAAGGAAGAGCAGGGGAAAAGGACAACATTGTTCACTCATGTACTTTTTTTTTCAGCTCAGAAATTTTAGATTAAGGTCTTGGCCAGTGTTAATGACATTTAAGCTCCTGTGAGAGAAACATGCTCCCTCCTCCCCTGCAGAAACTGTGTGGTTTGAAGGACTGATGAACAAAACCCTGCTCTACTCATTTGCTGCAGGAAGGAAGGTGGTCATTTAATGTGCATTTCTTCACTTATGACGAGCAGGCACAGGACAGGAGTGCCATATGTTTAGGACCAGCTTTCATAGAGCATCACATGTTTCCCCCATGCAGCTCAGACCTGACCTACATAGCATGGCCAAGCCACCACACCGGAGCATCCCAGCACACACGCCAGGCTTTCAGCATCCACAGCTGGAGATGCAGGAGCTCCCTTGATTTATGGGAAGACCTGGGCAATGCACCAGGTTGTGGCTTGCCAGCGCTGCTGAGGCTTTGTCTTCCCTGTGTTGATACAGAAGGAGACATCTTATACCAGCAGGGATGTTTTTTCCAGAATAGGAAACCATCTCTCTGGATGACATAAACCAGAGTCTTTTGGCTTGTTCGTGTTGCCTCAAACTGAGAGGGCAGATGTTGTCATGGATTGGAGATAGAAAGTGTCCCCCCATCATAGCAGATGGCATCAGCCCAGCTTTGCAGTGCCAACCCAGCCTTAGGACCCCCTTCCAGTCCCCTGCGGCAGCTTGGAGAAGGTCCTCTCCCATCCACAGCTCTGTGTGCATATGAAGGGGCCTCACACGGGCTCAAATTATTCCACTTAATGAGCAGGAACAAACTCTCTCAGCATTTTAACTTCCAGACCAGTGCAATAGTGGGATCTCATTGTGCAAGTACTGATGGAAGTGAACCTCCAGGTACAGGGAAGGCTTTTACATCACGTAAGCAGTCAACAGTTTCTTCTAGTGTAAATAAATACTGGGTGGTCACATGACATTTTTTTTTATATGAGCTCAGCCACAGAGTGTGCCCAGGTTGTGCAGACTGGTGGTAATTTTATCAGCTGTTGTACCAGTAAGGCCGAACTTTTTGGCATGGCAGAGTCATACTCCCCCTACTAGTAGCACACTGCCCATTTGGCTATGGTCTTTGTGATCCCTGCAAGACACCCACAACAACCAGATGAAGCAGCATCTCCCCAGAAACACAGGGAAGCCCTTGGATGCTTGACACCCATTGACTGTCACAGAAAGCAGGCTCAGGTCCTTCCTCCCAAGACCAAGCTGGAAATCTCTGCTCTAGTAACAGGTACTGGGGAAGAGCTTCAAACAAAGGCTGATTTGAAGGTACCACGAGATCTGCTTTCAGTGAGCAACCTGCTGGAGGACAAGCGCTTATTACAAGCGCAACCAGTTTATAGCTGAGGTCTGAAGTTGTTGTGATGCTGGTTGGAAAGGTCTGGAAGTCTACAGCCCAAGTCCACAGTCTGTGTGAGAATACCATTATCATTAGACCAGGCTGGCCTCAGCGTTTCTCAGCCAAGGCATGAAGATATCCCTGGATGGAGACACCTTCACCTCACTCATGACCTGAAAGTATGTGCAGTAGCTGGGAGACCCTCATTTATGAGGTTTTTCTGCTCCTCAAGGCTTTGAAAATTATCTTCCCTGTAAATAAAGGAGTCTAAGTGAAGGGAGGAGAAAAGGTGTTTTGCACTGAGCATTTGCTCTCCAGAGCTTTTAGGAAGAAATTCTGATGTAGGGAGCCAGGCGCCTCTGCTCCCATTTCCATTTCTACCTCCGCCTCACTGCATACCCGAGCACTTCAATGCTTTCTGCTGCCGTTCCCCAGGGAAAGTCCCGTAGCTTCAGCCCTCACTGTAGCTGACATTTTGCTCCTTCCCCGATCAGTGCAGAAAACACTTAACCAGTTCTGCAGCTGCAGTCCAGGGACCTCAAAGAGCTTTGAGATCTTGAAATGAAATGGCTCCAACACGACTGAAATCACCCTGCCAGGGGAACTGATCAGAGGATGCCACTGCTGTGAGAAAAAGCAAAAAGAAAACAAAGGATCTGGGGAACAAAGAGTTTGTTTTTTGGTAGGGTTATTTTTTTCTTTCCTTGAGAGGAAGAAGGCTCTAGGGAAAAAAAAAGGGAAAAAAGCAGTATTTTTCTGTCTGAAAACTGAATTTTGTTCTATTCAAGGGAAGGAGAGGGCATTGAAAAGAAACAATTTCACTGAAAAAAAACCCCAACAAACAATAAACCAAAACATCACCAAAATAAGCCCCCAAATCCCAGAATATTTCCACAGAAATAATTCCCAAACCAGAGAATTTCTCTGCAGAAGAGAAAAACTCAACAGGAGACCCTGGGGTCCCATTTGACAGCAGCGAGTCCAAGGGATCCACCGAGTAGAGAAAGAGGATTGGCTTCTTTCCTTTTTTCTTTCCTTTTTTCCTTTTTTATTTCTTTCTTTAGATATTATTTTTAAGGAACTTATTCTGTTGTGGCTCCCACCCAAAGCTGCAAACCTCCATAACTTTAACCAGCTCTGTGTTGCTAAACACTTTGCAACCTCAGGACTTGTGCTGGAGATCCATCACCTTCTTGGCATGGACACTGTGGCCTTGAACAACTTCAGCCTGCTGGGGGAAGGGAGGTTTGGAGAGGGGCTGCTGCCCTGGTGTGAACTGCTGGAGCTGGAAAAGTCATGGTAGACCTTCCTCCCATCGAGGGAAGGGATGTGTACGAAATGAGGGAGCCAGTGGTGCTCTCCTCAGGATGGGGGAGCCTCTGGGAGTGCTGCCTGGGGGCTGCTATGTTTGTCTTGGCTGTTTTGAGGCAAAAACTGGCATTGCTGCTGTGGCCCCATGGGTGAAACCAGAGTGAGATGTGTTGCATTTTGCTGGATACAGGGCTGACCCCAAGCTGTCTACCAGGGCTGAACGGGGAAACCCACAACCATAATTTCTCATCTGAAAGGATTAAACTGGGAGTCAGGAGGACGGGTGCTGCCCATGCTCTCAACATGAACCATGTGCAATGACAGCCTTGCCCACTGTTGAACCAAGGGAGAAAGGGGTAAGGATGTAATCGGCTTTGGGGATCCTTTGAGGGATGGAGTTTTAGGTCCAGGTGGATGTTCAAAGCCTCTTTCCCCAGGCAGAAGGAGGCCAGTCTGTCATGGATGGGTAGGGATGGCTTTTTAGTTGGGTAACCCCAAGCCCCATAATACAAGGCAGGAGGTCGTCCTGTACAGGTGTCTCTGTATTTGAGTCTGAGTTCAGTCTTCAGGTCCCGACTGGTTTCTGCTTCCCACCCATGGTTCCACACAGCTCGAGGCTCCAGACTTCCTCCAAATGGGCAAGCTGGAACTCATACTCTCAGCCAAACTTTCCAGGTCCCCTCCATCTGGACAGTCTCTTTCATGAGGCACAAAGACCAGCTGCCAGAGATGCTCTGGAATGCATGGCTATGCCATTCCCCATTAACTACCCAGGATCCCCATGAGATGAGGTGTGCAACCAAACATAACTTGGAAAGAAAATCTCTTGCAAATTGTGTTAATAACAGTGATCTTGTCTAATTTAAATGTCAATTAAGAACCCACTGTTAGACTTGTGGTTCTCCATCCAAAGTGTGCCATTGTGGGGAATGAGGACCACCACCTGGAAGCATCACAGCTGATCAGGTCTGAGTGCACAGTCTGACCATGGCTGCCCAAAAAAGGCAGCACAGACATGAATAAAACCCCCAAAAGAGATGAGACCAAGTCTTGGTGGTTCTATCCCATGGGGACAGGGAAACATGATGGCCTGGATGTAGCTGGCTGCGCAGGAGCACCTGTACAATGGAGTGCTGGCTGCGAACTGGGGGGGTCTCTGTTGGCTCTCAGAGGTAGTGGAGGGACCTTGGTGGAAGTGAGCTTGGTGGGTAGAAAGCTTTATGGCTCAATGACTGGAGACCTGGGTTAGAAATGGGAGTTCAGGGTTCAAAAGTTTATGACTTGCCTGAGAGCACTAGGAGCATGGGTTATCCCTGAGTTTCCAGCATTCTCCAAAGTCTCTTCCATCATGATTTATTCATCTGTGAGAAGCACTAAGACATAACACAACTCCCAAAGAGAGAACAAGCACAGCCTTAACCAGCTGTAACGTCAGGAAACTGCCTGCCTCCTGCAAGATCTGCTAAGCCTGAGGGATGCTGCACCTCCACACGCCGCAGCCAAGGGCTTCTTGGCTTGGGCAGCTTCACTAAGGGTGAAGATCCATGCCCTGATGAAGCTCCTGGATCAGCTCTGGTTATTGCAAGAGCTGTCCCTGGGGTGGAAAGGGCTTTCTATATATGTGGCTATTTCCAAGGTGTGTGCCATGCATCCTGCTGCTGGGAATTTCTTCTAGCAATGTATAAACCAGCCTGTTTCTTGGAATTCTTTGCTTCTGAAGTCAAAGGGCAAAATTAAGAGCTTGAGTCTCTGCAGGAATCCATTCTGGTATAATTTACACCTTCCCCATGCACCCCAGCAGTGCGTTTTGCTGTAGTTTAAATGCAATGCGTAACCCATATTTGATTATTGTTAGCATTATTGTTATTTTACTGTTCTTGCTGCTATTAGCCCACCGATGACGATACTATGTTTGCAAGGCAGCGACCAACTACTCCTTTGATACGCAGACATCCTGCCAATAGAAAATTCACTTGAGCAAATAAGTCTAAATTAGCGGCAGCTTTGTGTAGCTTTATTTCCCTCGTTGCACTCCCTTCACGACTGCAAATAATCCAATATAAGTGCTGAGGCCAGCCGGCCCCTGATGGGAAGCCTGATTGCTCTCCCGCTGCAGCACTGGCAGCCAGGGAGGGAGGAGAGGGAGCTCTGGACCATTCTGTATCACCAGGGCTCTGCTCTCAAAGATGGGGGGGGTCAGATGGCAAATAATGATGGCAAAGGAGGGAGGGCAGGATCCTGAATCAACTTCTGTGGGGTGATAGGCATCATCCCATTTGTCCAAACAGGCTGAAAACAGCTGGAAAATGCCAAAGTTAGGGGAGGACAGATGAATGGTTGGACTTGATGATCTTAAAGGTCTCTTCTAACCTAAAGGATTGTATGACAGTTGGACCCTTTGATGCTTGCTTCCTTGTCTGCAACAACCAGGGGGAAAAATGACTGCCCCTTTCCATTTGCTCTGTGCTAAAATGTGCTGATGGGCTACAGAAGGATCAAATCCCTCCATAACTTTATTTTTTTGTTATTGTTAAATGTGTGCACAGCTTTATCAGGGAGTTTGGGGTTGAGAAGGGTTGGTGTTGGCATATAACAAAAATGTGATCTTTCTGGTGTCAGATTCTTCTGTGATTTGTGAGATTTAGGATATCAATTAATCCAAACCACCTGGAAAAGAAAAACTGAGGCTGTTTCAAAATTACCAGGCTGGACTTGTGCTCTTTGCCCCTCTCTCTGCCCTGATTGGGCTCTCGGTTCACCCATGCAGCTGGGAAGCAACCCAATTGGGATGGGGAAGTTGAGCAGCAGGGTCCTGGGCTGGGAAGAATCCAAAATAACCATTTGAGCAAAAGCAAGCAGTCATACCCCGAAATTTCTATTTGAAAAAAAAAGCAGCTGGGGGACCCCAAAATCCCTATTTGAGCAAAACAAAGTTGATGAACCCCAAAAATCCCATTTGAAAAAACCCCAAGCCATCAAACTCCAAAATCCCTATTTGAGCAAAAAGAAGTCATCAGAGTCCAAAGTCCCTTATTTAAGCCAAACCAAGCCGTTGGGCCCCAAAGTCCCCGTTTGAGGATGCGGGGCTCATCTCTGCCCCGATGGGAAGAAAGAGTTAAGATCCCGCAGGCGCAGGCAGCCAATCACACCGAGCAAAGTGCGGCCCTTGGCCCCAGCCCAGCAGCAGGTTGCTCTCCGCAGGTATTATTTTAGGGTTTTTCCCAGGGTATCGAGCAGGGAGACGATGAACGTCGAGACCTGCGGAGGACGGGGAGTCAGAGGATGCACCTCTGAGCTGCCCAGGTAAACCCCAGTGGGCGACAGCTTTTTGGAGGGGGGTGTGTGTGTCTTTCCTTTCTTCTCCTCTCTTTCCCGGTCTCGCTGGGTGTCTTTGTTTGAGCCCTGAAAGGGGCCAGGCAGGGGAACGAAGGGGTTTTGGTGGATTAGTGTGAGACTGAGCTGGTGGGACCTGCTGCAGGTGCTTTTTTGGGGTGGGATGTACCCACTAGGCTGGGTTTGCACTGGGGGGGTCAGAGCACAGATGGGGTACCCAGAGGTGGGTTCCTCAGGGTGGGGAGAGCTGCTATTTCTGCCCCCCCGCCCCCGCCATTCCCCCTTTAAACTCACCCTGGATCCAGCTGGCATCCACCTTGTACCCCAATGGGTTTTGGGGCACCACTCTGGTGCTAACCCTGGCAATGGGGACAAGCCACCATGAGGAAAAACTACCACGGGGGCTTTCTCTGAGAGCCATGTCCGGGGAGGAGCGAGCACTTCCCAGGCTGGCTCTGCGCCCTTGAAATTCCTCAGGGTAAGTTAATGATAAATCATGGCTGGGTCAGTGGCGTGGGAGCCGTTGGTGAGTCCTCTTGTTGTCCTTCCTGCTCGGATGGAGGTTTGGGCAAGGTCTGGGGATGGCAGAGCCAGGCAAGGGCCATAGGGCCGGCTGCTTGGCACCTCTCCAGGGTTGATGGCTCACCCCAAAGGGCAGGATCAGACCTCTCCCTGGCAACACACAGGCCAGGGCAGGGGTCTAAAACATGCAGGGGAATGTTCTGGTAACAAAGGGGTTCCTCCTGCTCCAACCACAAGGCATTTACGGCCAAGGAGCAGGTCTGTAGCAGGGGGTCACATTGGGATCCCCAAGGTTTAGGAGGTGAGGTCAGATGAGGATGCTCAGGCAGACACTGGGGAGCCAGGCAACAGATGCAGCTCCCCACTGAGGGACTTTCAGGGGACAGCAGCACAGTGCCCACATGCTGCAATGGGCCAGGAGCTCTCCTGTACCCCCTGTTGCAATAATCTGCATCAGGCAGCACCATGGGCTCAAGCGGCAGCAGCTCACCTCCAGACAACTTGCCAAGAAGGAAGTCCCTTATTCAGGGGAAACTGAGGCACACAGGGCTGGGATGACTTCAAGTGGTCCAGGCTGCAGCATGGAGCATCCCAGACACTCAGTCCCACAGCCAGCAACAAGGCTGCTCCATCAACCCATCCTTTCCCTGCACCAAGTGAATTCAGGGAGTTTTCCTTGTGCCACCAAATCTGGTGTTTTCTGAGCAGCAGTTGTCATCAGGACTTGACTGAGGACAATGACCAGCCCACAGCCAGCGCTGAGCACCTTCTGTGGGCAGCCACAAGGGTAAGTGTGTACGGATGAGACCATGTCCAAACCCTTCCTGAGGGACACATAGGATTTGGGTTGGCAGTTTGGGTTGAGCTTGAAACCATCCTGTCCCACTGGTACTCTACTCCTTGGGATGATGGGGACAGACATATCATGTAATGGAGAATCCCTCCCGTCTGCCCTCAGGTGCATCCTGGAGGATGTCAGCCTGCATCCAAACCTAGGGCTCTGATAGCAGCCCGGGAAAGGGGGGAAAATGTCCCTGCGGACTGTGCCAGCACTTGCAGCCCCGTTGCCCTGGCGAGGGCAATGCCGACAGACAGCCGTAGGCTAGCTTGCCAAAACCTCCATTCTCCATGGCAGGATAAATCATGGTGAAGGGCACCTTGGGGGTCTCTAGGCCATTTTGCCATTCAAGGCAGGCTCAGCTATGAGGCCAGATCCTGCTTGGTCTATTCAGGGCTTGAAAACCTCCGAGGATGGAGACTGCAAACCTCCCCTGGGAACCCATACAAATCGCAGAGCACCACATTACAACTCGACGTCACCTGCTGAGGTTCCTCTGGGGCTTTGCCAACCTTGCTGCAGCCTCCAAAGTAATTTTTATTTCTTTCCTTATTGGAGCAGCTCAAGACTGGTGCAGCCTGCGAGACACTTGACCTTTTATTCCACACCTTTGTCTGCTCTTTTGCATCCAGAAAATACCGTGGATTAAAACTGGGAATGCCCTGAGATGAGGAGCTGTGGTGAGATTGGGTTTGGGACAAGCAGAGCAGCTCTTCTGGATGAGCAATTGTAATGCCCAGATTGATTTATTGATGTTGCTGTCAATAAGGTGTTTCCAAGTAGCTTCCAGGCTCTCTTTGCCTCATGCTTGCAGAGAGATGCTCCAGGCCAGCAGTGTGGTCCACAAGCGTGGACCCAGCACAAGCCTCTGGTGCTCTTCATCATTCTTACCAGCATCACTCCTGGAGAGGAGCACAGGTGCTGCAGCAAAGCACAGTGAATGCAGACAGGGACTCATGTCACTGCATGTGACAGAGGTACAGCCCAGGTGTAGCACATAAGTGGTGGGGAGTCCATCCCAGGAGCACCCCTGGGGAGCAGAGAGGTAAGGAGGACAGGCAGGAGGGCATGGAGCCAAGGCCATGTGCTCCATGGTAGAGGTTTCGGCTGTGCTTTGCCATGATTCCCCTTCCTGATACTTCCTGGGGGACGAGGACAGGGAGGGGTGGCAGTGGAGCATGTCCCTTAAACACAGCGACCAACCAAGAAGGAAAACTGATAGCAAACCGGGAGGTTTAGCTGGGGGAAGGTGGAGCAGGCTACACTATTCAGGCTTTGTCGGGGGAGAACAATGAGGCCTTTATTGAGGAAGGGAGGTGGCGGGTTGGCAGGCTGGCGGGGACAATTTGGTACACAGAGTGTCCCTTGGTCAGCTGGGGGGAGAGGGCACTGGGATGTAGAATGGGGCAGGTTGGTACCCAGTGTCCCCTAGCCAGCTGTGGGGCAGGGAACTGGGACGTAGGATGGGACAGGTTGGTACCCAATGCATCCAGCTCAGGGAAAAGGGAATTGAGATGTAGGATGTGGGATGGGACAGTCTGATACCCAAAGTGTCCCATGGACAAGTAGGGGGATATGGGACATGGGATGGGACAGGTTCCATGCTCCCAGCATGTCCCTTAGCCACAGCTGGGAGCATGGGGAAACTGGGACATGGGAAATGGGACACGGGATGGGCCTGTTTGGTACTAAACACATCCTCAGGTGGTGGGACTCATCCCAAGGTGTCACTGTGAGCCTCACATATGCTGACCACATCAGGGCAGAGCTGACACGGCCCTCCATGTTGCCTGCACACAGGGTCCCGATCCACGACTACCCTTCCCAAATCCTTCGGCAAGGGAATCATGGTGGGTGGTTTGTGAGAGTGTGTTGCACTGGTTCTGGGGACCCAGGGACCCTTGCAGCTGACAGCGAGGAACATCCCATGCTGGGGACATCCTGGAACAAGTGCTGTCACCTGGTCTAAATCTTGGCAGAAGGACCTTGGGGATGGAGAAAGCCATCATCCCACAGGCTCTCCCTCAGCAGCACAACAGCTCTCCCTGAAGAGCCGTCTGGGTCTTTTCATCTCATCTCTTTTGTTTCAGGCTTATTATGTAAATAGCTGATGCAGCCCCGTAATGAGAAAGTAGTTTCCCAGAATACAAAAGGCTGTAATTATCTCATTAGCAGGCGGAAAGGAAAAGGAAATGTTTCTAAGCTGCTTGCTTTTATTTCCCACAGCAGCCCAAGAAAGTGCAGCCCCTGAAAAGGGGACCTTCCTGCCCCAAATCCTGTCACTCCCACCCAATGCTGCTGCATTTACAGGAGAAGAAAGCAAATCACACTTCTCACATCTCAGAGCCATGTACTGGTGGGGCTGATGGCTTTTAATTGGGCCCAGTTATCCTGTGGATGCTGCAAGTCCCTCTGCATACCCCCAGTGCTCTCAGATACTGGGATAAGAGGTGTCTTGGAAAGCAGGGGGTCACAGAGGAATAGGATGGTCCCCATCTTCCTGAATTGGATGTCCCTTGGCAGGATTCACAAATTGGGATCGTAGCATGGAGCTTCAGGGTGGATTTCTGTGGTTGCATGCCTGCAACAGAATGATAGGAAACAGCCTTAGGACACATGGAGGTTGCTCCAAGGAGAAGGCATCTAGGATGGCTTTGGTGTTGCTTTGCTTTCTGAATTCATGCCTGCCTTGCTTATAGCTAAACAGCCAGTCCTCAGGGGGAAAAGCTACAAAGGTCTCTGCAAAGCACACCAGGCTGCAGTCAGGAGCTGGTTCTTGCTGAGGTCCCCAATACTCTTTTCTGGTGGGGTTTGCTGCTGCCCACACTCTCAATTCCTCTACTCGGATCATGGCCCTTTGGTCCTGGCTGAGTCTTCACTGAACTGGCTGGAAGCTGCCAACATGGCAGCAAACTGCTTGCTGGTTTGGGTTGACTTTCTGCCAGATTTGTGAGCTGGGTTGAGCCATGGAGAGAGCCAACCAGCAGCAGATCCGGATGGGATCTCTCCTACAGCAGGGACTCGATGGAAAGCTGGTTACAGGCCATGATTCCTGCCATTCCCAAGGGGATTTGCCGGGCTCCAAGGGAAAAACTGCAGGGCTTTCTCAAGCCACAGGGTCTTGGGGAGAAAAAACAACTTTCCGCTCATTTTTGTGTGCAAAGTCAGTGCCAGAGCTGAAGTATCATGTAGCTCCTAATCAACACTTCCCTGCGAGCCCTGGGCAGAGATGCAGGACAGCTGAGCAGCATTGATGTATCCCACTGGAGAATGGCCCTAGAAAATCAGCCCTTCTTAATATTATCATTAACAAAAGCAAATACCTAATACTCCAGCAGGACTTGGAGCATTACTTGCATTCATTATTCGTGCCGTCACCCTTCTCATCACCGCCAGGAGCCTCTTTCAAAACCTCCTTAAAACATAGCGATGGGAATTCTTCAGCCTGAGTGTGTTTTACAGCACAGATTTGCAGTGACTTGGTCCAACAGCCCTAGACCTCTCATGGTATAAAAGGGGCTGAGGCTCAAAGCACAGCTCAGCTGTGCCCTAGAAGATGCTGGGCAATGTCCTGCTGGAGTTTGGAGTCTGCCTTTGCACTGACGGCTCAGGTGCTGCTGGAGAGCTTGTCCCTCTCTTTCTAGCCCTGCAGTAATTTTAAAGCCTTTGCACAGATGGATGCAAGATGTGCAAACATGCAGCAACCCCATGGCCAAAGAGGTACCTGAAGGTGTCTACAGGAATCTGGCACTCCTTTACCCTCCAGTCTGCCTTCCCAAGTTTTCTTTTTGGCCTTGAATGGGGGGTAGAGCTCCCCATCACAAAGCTCCTATTTCCTTCAGCAGGGGTAAATGGGAAAAGAGAGGTCTGTGTTCTTTGGAAGCAGTGGAAGTTGTTCGTCTGACATTGTCTGGATTTTGGTTGTGGAAAAAGCTTGTGGCTGAAAAGCCTGAGATTTGTATGTTTTCACAGACAGGTTCAAGTGCTTTCATGCTGTATTTCAGCAGTGGAGGAAAACCTGGCAGCCACCAATCCAGGATGTTAGAGGCAGGGAAAATGAGTTGGAGGAGGTGCAGAAAAGAGCCACAAGAATTACTTGAGAGCTGGAAAAAATGCTTGTGAGAGACGGGAAAATCTTATTCCGTTCCCCTTTTCAAACTGAGGCAACTTGAAAAGGGTGTAGGAGAAAAGGAGGTGCCAACGCACTGGAGCCAGGTGGGAGAGGAGCAGCGGTGTCCCTGACTCTTGAATCAAACCTTGTGGAGGTGTTCTCAGCCAGGTTTGGGTTGTAAGGAGGTAACTCGTGGTGGTCCATGACACACAGGAGGCAGAGCGGTAGCTGAATGATCCTCTTTTTGGAGGATGTGATGTGCATAGAGAGGCTGAAGGCTGTTTGCTCATCCTGGAGAAGAGGGATGTGACTGCAAGTTGTGACTGCAACTACCTGGTAGGAAGAGAAAAATCTTCTCAGAGGTGCACAGTAGTAGAACTAAGGCAAGCAGCACATTTTGCAGGGCAAGATGGGAGCAATGAGAAGTGAGGCAGTTCCATCTGATTCCCTCCACCACTACAGTGGTTCTCCCCTGTGCCCACATCCACTCTCCCAAACCTGGGAAGGGAGCAGGAGGTGGACTCCCATCTCACCATCACTGCTAGAACCACCTTGTGGGAACACAGGATGTCCACACCAACCCAAGTGACAATCTCTGGGTCTCAGGAACATTGCTCAGATCCAGACTCAAACACCTTCCATGGATATATTGGCCCAGTCTGATTGAAGGTCTTGCATTTCAGTGGTGGTTTTTCTCCAGGGCTTGTTAATGCTTCACTGGACACAGGTGGTTTTGCTCCCTATAGGGTCTGCTGTCTTCTTGCTGTTAACCCATTACTGGTCTTCCCTTCTCTCTCCATATATCTTTCTGGAAGAAGCTGAAAGGACCACATCAAATTTTTTTACACCCCTTTTAACTCCATTTCTAACCTGCTCCACCATTCCAGGATGTGATGATTTCTTTCCTCTAGCCATACCAGCTCTCTGGCACCGTTGCCAACAAACTGGAAAGCCACCAGACCCCTAAACACTGTGCAGGTGTAGGTCCTAACCTCCCCCGCCCACCCACCCCCCCAAAAAAAAGATGTATGTTTTCATTGTGTCAGTAATTGCTTGCTCATTAAAACAGACGCAAACAAACCTGACTGCTGAAGGTCACGGGCACACCTGTTACCGTAATTGGTGGGGGGTGGAATTTTTGACCTTGAGATGCCTTTGCTGCCCGTCCTGCCAGGACCACATGCCTGGGATGGTGCGTGTGCCAAGGTGCTGCCTTGCTTTCGGGCTGCTTGCTGGAGCTTGCTCTGCTCGAGACCAGTGATTGATTTCCTTCTCACATGGCACGGTGCCTAGGTATGTCTCCCAAAGGCCTTTGTTACTAGAGTGTTAACAATTAACCTACTCAGGCAGAAACAGAGCCAGGCCTTCATAATCTAGGCTTAGTTAACCATTCAGCTGCTTATCTGAAAGTAATTTTTCTTCTGTCTAACTGGAAGGCATTCTCTAACTCATCTGGGTAAAGCAAGTGTGAAGATGCAGGAGTTGTTTTATGGATTATTATAATTACAATAGTATCTAGGGGTCCCCTGGAGCTGCAGGCGTGGTAGGAAACCTTGGTAAGAGGTGGCTGTGAAAAGTTTATCCACCACAGCTTGGGAAAAGGAAATCACACCCCAGATTTTCTGCATCACACATAAAAATATTGCTGTCTCTAAGGCAGGGCTGCTGGAGAAAAGGTCAAGGGGCCATCACAGTTGCATGGGATGGGGAGGTTGTGCAACATGGAAATGGTGGGGATCTGCATTGTTGCATGAAGTCCTGGTATCCTCAGCCAGAGAGAGGAGGCTGGCTGTACCAATAAGACACGACACCCCTCGTAGGTAAGGTTGCTGGCATGGAGATGCCTACCAGGAAGGGTTCTTTGAATTTATCCAGGCAGACAAAGAAATCCTTTTCAGCTTTTATTAACACAGTGATGCTGGGAAATGGGAAATTAACTCAGTGTTTGTTGTGGGAAGGTTCCCTTCTACCCCTTTGTGTCTGCACAAAGTCCCTTCACTTGGGTTCCTGCTGTAACCACGTGGCTCTGGGGAACTGGAGCTCAGCAAAGGCTGAGTGTTGGTGTTTGGAGGTGGTGGCTGCTGTGAGGGATGGACACCGCTTGGGAGCAATTTGGGTAGAGCTGGTCCTTCTCGGGAGGTGGGATGGACCTGGTGTCTTTTTGAGAGCCTGGTGTGGATGAAGAGTGAGGTGGTCCTCATGTTTCCTCACCACTGCAGATGGGATGTAACTTCTGGAAAGAAAAAACACCAGGAAAGGGCAGTGGCTGGCATGTTGCCAAAAACACTTACTTTGGTTTTCTGCCTGTCTGGAGCCTCTCCACACCACCACGGGTCAGGGGAAGCTGCTTTCACCCCTCTGCTGTGGCTCGGGGGTCTGTTCCAAGCCCAGCTGTGCTCAGAGCTGACTTGTCTTTCCTTCTAAAGAACAGACTCAGGAGTGAAAAGCCGGTAAAGGCGAGCCAGTTCAGCTTCCCTCAGTTCCCCTGTGTTCACGGACTGCCAGGCTCAGCATCCTTGTTCCTCTCATTGGGAATCACCTGTAAACCCAGTTTAAGTTCATGTTCCCATGGGAGGGAGGTGGTTATGAGATTTAAGGAGGAGAAATGTTCCGGGGAAGTTTTTAATCATGCATTCCTCCAAACCTGGAAGGAGAAAAAAGACCCTCCAGCTCTGTGCTGGAGCCTGGCAGCGTTATTCTTTACCTCACTGCTCAAAACTTGATTTCACAGTTCACCTCAGGAATGACTCGGGTAAAACCTGACTGGGAACTGGAGTTGGCCACAAGACACGGAAGCAAGAGCTGCTGCTCTCAAAAAAGTGGCCCTTTTTGGCAAACAAAGCTGTACTGTCAGGGATCCATTGGCACTTCTGGAATCTCCCTAATAACATATGTGTAATGCTTGTCCGTATGCTCTGTTTATCAGATCCCGGGTTTACAGTAAACACAAGCTAATAACCATTTTTTCCAGAATATTTTCTTGGCTGGTTCCCAATTAGGAGATAAAAAAAAAAAAAAAAAAAACATGGGAAAAGGTCCATTTTCAGAGTCTGGCCCTGTGGTGTAGCTTTGATGCCACATCCCAAGAAGGCAGCTGAAGCCTCCCCTGCTTTTGGGTTGCTGGCACTGAGCAGAAATGCCAGCTCAACATCCCAGTGGACTTGGGACATGGGCCTAAGCAGAAGCCTGCTTGATGTGAAAAACACCGCCTGGGAGCCAGGAGGTCCCCAAGGGCAGAGAAAGGCTGCAGTACTCTGCCAGTGAAGACCAATAATGGAGATGCCATAGCGCTGAGCAGTTCTCAGAGGTGTCCTGGAGGTCACTGCCACATCTCCACCTAGGCTATGGCTCTCACTGGGCTAAGGACACTTGCCTTCCCTGCTCATTGTTGTGTTGGCTTTTTGGGGTTTTTTTAAGTATCAAACTTTCTGGTGACCTCATCCCGCCCTTGAAAAGTCAATGTAAATGTGCAAATGTCACTGTGGAATTTACCCAGCAAGGAAAAAGGTAACCTGGATTTCTCCTCAGCCAGCTGAATGGGGCCACACAGGACTTTGTGGAGGTAATGCAGCCACTGCCTTTCCCTTGTCTGGAGCTGAGACCTTCCAGCACATCCCTCCTGTGGTGGCTGGTGTCCCATAAAAAAAAGACATAGCCTATAAAGATCACGAAGGCACTGAAAGGCAGGCTATTCCTAAATTGGCACAAAAAAATTGTCTTCCCTTGACTAATAAAACTCAAAGGCACCACGGGTCGACTGTGGCTTCAGATGGGCAGTCTCCATCCCTCCTCATCGCTCCGCAGCTCAACCAAGTCTCAAGGTTTCCAGCACGCACCTAGATTAATCCCTGGGCAACATGCACTTGTGAAATGTCTATCGTGTTGTTCTTTGGAAAGTGCGTTTAGGGTGCAATGAGGTCATGAGCCTGTAAGTCCTGCTTAGTGCGTTGGAGAGAGACATGTCCAAATGCCACACGTCAGATGCGTGACCAGACCTGGACAATTCTCTCTGCTGGTGGAGGTTTTGTTACTTATGACTGGTAAACAGTTACGTGTTTTGATTGTAAGGGGTCCCCACATCGCATCATGCGATGCTTGTGCGATATTTGTTTGCTGCTCAGCCTTTAGGCCTCAACCAGTGTGTGACATGGAGACATCTCTGTTGGGGGACAAAGGTGCAAGCTACAGCAAGGTCATTAGCAGTGACCACAACATGTTCACCCAACACTCATCACTTCATATTGCTGGTGGTTCAGTGGGGCAAGTCCCCTGGGGACCCTCCATGGGTAGGGTGATGTGCAAGGGGATGGTTACACCATCAGGCACATTCTCCTCAGCCTCACAGCTGCCTTGTCCGGTGTCCATGATGGGGCATATCTGGTGTGTGTCAGACTACAGAGGCTCCTTCATGCCTCAACAGGAGTTCAGCTGGGATGGTGGCTTTCACCAGAGCCCCTCCTTAAACCACTTTTTCCCTCTGTGACCACCTCCCTACCCTGCTCTGCCCCAGAGGAGCTCTGCCAGCTCGCTCTAGGTGTCAGCTCTATGTCTTCTCCCTCTGGCATAGCATTTTGCCAGGTCTGTCCACCAGCCCCACAACACTTGGGCCATGTTTTGGACAGGGCAGTTTCTCATAGAAGATCAGGCACTGAAAAACGGGAGGAGGGTACAGGCAGTGCACCCGGCAGAAGCCTCCAGAAACACAATTTAATAAAAGTGAAGTCGAGCAGCACAGACCCTGCTTTAACGGTTTTTAATTTTTCTTTTCCATTCCGTTATTAGTGCAAATAGCACGACCCCATGAGACACCATATCGGAGATGAGCTCTAGACCTAAGCTAACTCTCCAGGGAAATAAACCCAGCTCTCCTGCTTTACTTGGGAAGGGCTGATTTAACATCCCTACTCCAAGAATAGCGAAAATCCCACTGAAATGGGGATTTTCTCCATCTCCCCTACCTGCTGACCCTGCCTGAGCCCCCTCATCTCTGAACCTCTTTCCAACGGGCATCGCTTTTATTATCCCCCTTTTATCCAAGGGGAAACCTGCACCTCCCACTGCCTCTAAATTCTGCTTTAGTCCCCACGCTGCCACACTGTCAGGATGGTTTATCCTGGGAAACCTGAAACTAAGAGTTCCTGGGGCAAAAAAAAGAGCAGCCTTCCTGGCCCACTAAAACCCATGCAACCCCCTCCCCTGAGAGCACCCAACCCTTGGATTGAGAGCCTTAAGAGCAGCTCTTTTGTATAGCATGAGTGGGATTAGGGGGACCAGTGCACACTGCTCCTCCAAGAGGGTCTAGGGGTCACGGAAAGGAGGACATCCCCATCATCTGCTCCATACCATATACTGAGAAATGACAGCTCTGTCCTTGCATCACCCAGCCAAGAGATTTGCTCTTCTCTGCACAATGCCAATTTGCAAAGGGTATGGTAGATAAAAGGCATGTCCTTAACAGTCCTTTCCTTTTCCTCCTTCTCCCAGTGCCACTGACCTGTGCCTCCACCTCACTTCTGCGCTGCCATGGCCACGCTAGAGACACTGCCTGTTCTTAGTGACTCAACCTACCCCAGCCCAGAGAACTTCCGCACTTTTGCTCGCCGGCCATCCCAACCCATCTCCCAGAGCACCATGGGGAGTGTGGGCAGCGGAGTTGCCAACGACCAAGAGTTTGCCATGAAGAGCGTGGGGACCCGGACACAGAGCAGTGGACGGCAGACAGAGGGGTCTCGCAACGGGTACTCCACACGGGAGATCTCCAACCGCTACTCTGGCGAGGAGAAGACATACAAGACGGAGAAGGTCTCCAATTCTCTCTACATCAATGGCGACCTGCGCAAGAACGAGAAGGTGAAGATGGACATCTGTGGGAATGTGACCACCAACAACGAGAAGAACATGCCGCCTCCTCCCCAGTACCGAGAGCCCAGTAACCCACCAAAGATATTGCCAATCTCCGGCAAGCTAGACCAGGTGAGAATCCCCACCTCCTGGAACAGCATGATGGCCATGGCACATCTGTAGAACCACAGATCAGGAAGCCTTGGGCAACGGTGCAATCCTGACAGATAGTCTAATTCTTACTTTGTAGATGACATCATTTTTATGTACAGATCATATAATTCTTATTACTTTCAGGGGGTTGAACAAAGGGAAATGTTAGTTCTTGAGGAACCCAAGAGCTTGATAACAAGTCTTCCATAGCAAAGTTTCCAGCTCATTTAAGCCTGTTTTTAAGTCACTGGCTATTGCAATGTACCCAAGATGCTGTGCCTACCTCCCTGATTGATGGGGAGGGAACTGGAGTTGGCTCTCATTTCGGTAGGTCTAGCATCTGAGTCCCACTCTTATGTTTTGTGCCATTTATAGCCAACCTCCAACAGGCCACTCCCACCAAAAGGTGTTGCTTGAAAGACACTATGAGCATCTATTCAAAATCCCCTCTTGTGAGGGACAAGTTGACAAGGCTTGAAAACTACCCCTGTAAGTGCTATCGCCCATCCAAGCTCAGTCCTCGTGGCTCATATCAGCTTCAGGGAGCAAACACCTCCCATGCCTGGAGGAGCAGAGCCCCAGAGCTAGCAGTGTTTTATACAGCCTTCTGCTCTGCTCCAGTGACTTCCATAATTTGTGTCCTGGAGACGCTGCCTTGTGCAGTATTATTTTTGCAGCATTTTGTGGCCTTGTCTCCTGGGTTGTTAATCCGCTGGCCCCTGTAGTCCATCTCAGTCCAGCATGCCAGGGCCAGGTTTTTGGTCTCCAACCTTGCTTACTCACTAGGGCTCGTTCTTTCTCTCCTGGAAGGCATTTTCAAAATATCTTTACTCATACAAGGTGGCCTCCTCTGGGTTAATTTTGACCTGAAGCCCCATCTGCAGAAGGGGAGACTCAATCCCATTTTTAGGGTAATTTTGTTTCTGTAGGTGCATTCATGGACAAGGAATGTGCAAGGTTTTAAAATCCTTTCTAAATCCTTTACAGCTGCTATTCTCCCTCCAGCACTGCTTATAGCCACAGGAAACACAATCATTCAAATGCTGAGCAGTTTCAGCACGTTCCTTGCCTGGTGTGGCTGCTGGGGTCACAGCTCCTACCCAACCCTGTCTGAGCACGACCAGGACATGATGTCCACACAGGGGAGTGATCACTGCCGGCAGGAGGGAAACATGATGCTCCTGAGGCAGAACAGCTGCTAATCCAAGGGTTCAATTCAGTTTTCAGCAAAAGGGAAATGCATCCTCAGTACCAGAAGTCCTTCAAAATATAATCTGCCAAAATCAAAGAGTTGTTTTAATCGGGTCTGGTAGGCAGGTGGTATCTGTCCTTCTTGCAAAGAGCACTAAGAGGAACCAAAGAGTATTCTAGGGAAAAATCATGCAGATTTGGGGTGAGTCAAGTTTGCTTTTTTTTCAGTTGGGGTGAGGAAAGAAAAAGCATTGCCGTACAAGAGACCACAGGTCCCTCATGTTAAATCCCAAATGGCCCAGGGTATAATAAGGCTGAGAAATATGGAGCTAGCCCAAGACATCTTAGCTCCATCAGCCCCAGCCTGTGCTGATGTGTCTCTTTTGTGTGTTGTTACCAAGCTTCCTGCTATGTTTGATGTGTGGTCCTTTTTCCTTTTGCAGAGCAATGAGCCCTTAGTTAGACCCTCAGCCTTTAAACCAGTAGTTCCTAAAAACTTCCATTCCATGCAGAACCTCTGCCCGCCACAGAGCAACGGGGTGACAGAGAACAGAAAGAGCTTGAACCATGCCAACAGCAATAGCCCGTCTGCACCCAAAAGTGGACTCGACAAGAGCAGCCTTAACAGGACTACAAACCAAGTGGGGGGTCTTTCGGATTCAGGCCGTAACTCGTTAACGAGCCTGCCCACATATGGGACAGGCTACAGCCAGCACGTGGGTCCAATGAGTGCCTCCACGAGCCACATCAACCGCATCGGTACAACCTACGTGGACAAGAACATTGTGGGATACAACGGGATATCTACCTCAGACAGTGGGCGGTCTTCAAGCAAGAGCACCTCTTCGTTCAACAGACTGAACCATCTCAATGAAACGATGCCTTTCCACTCACCTTCAACAGATGACATCATTCAAGACCTGGAAGACCGGCTGTGGGAGAAGGAGCAGGAGGTCCTCCAGATGCGAAGGAATTTGGACAAAAGTGAGGCAGCCATCTTCCAAGTGTTTGAGGAGAAGCAGAAGATCTGGGAGAGGGAAATGGAGGACCTGAGGCAAAACTATGCCAACAAATTGCAACAGGTGTCCAAAAAGGCGCAGCGGGCTCAGCAAGCCTTGCAGCTCCAAATCTTCAAGCTCCAGCAAGAGAAAAAAAAACTCCAAGATGATATGGGACAACTCCTCCAGCAACGAGAGGAGCTGGAGCAGAAATTTGTGGCTTTCAAGAAGGAACAGGCTGAGTTTCTCCCAAAGATTGAAGAGACCAAGTGGGAGGTAAGAGCTTTGTTGTAACAGACCTTGAGTGAGGTTCTCATTGAGGGGTCTGATACCTCAAAAGATATCCCATTTGCCCTAAGTGGACCCCACAGACAATGCCTATAGGTTGGTAGCCTCCAGGTAACAGATGACACTTCAGTTACCTCTTCATTTGTCTGAGTCCCAAGCCTATAGTTTTGAATAAAACTAGAATGAGTGCAATTTTTTTGGGCATACCTCCTATGCTGGTTAATAATTTGGTGTCCCAGTCAGGTCACTCCAACATGTGACATTTGAATGCAGTTTCAATGAATACAGGTCTTTCTGTACAGGTATTTGTGCCCACCAAAAATGGGTTTAAGTCTATTTTAATTAAATTCTTCTAACATTTGTGTTTGGGCAAACCTTGAAACTGCTTTTCAAATATTTGATTTTCTTTTTATTTAAGATATAAAGGAAGTGAGCTAAGAATTATACTGATAGCCAAATCTACCTCATGCTTTCCATTGTAACACACTGTTTTCAGTTACTAATAAGTTTATCTCTTAAAAGGCTGAAAGGCAAATTCCTCTTTCTAGTTCTCCTTTTGAGTCTTACATATTTTTTTTCTACTGTTTCTATTTTTAGAACAGTTTATCAAAGTCTGTTTGTATAGCCAGTACTAACATTTTTTTTTTCAGCTTGATCATGTGAAGAATTTTAATCCTTTCATGGACTGACTAGAAACTTTAAATGTATTAAGAGCACAGAGGCAACACGTAGCTCTAGAATCAAGAAGACCCTATTCTGCTAATCCTGATGAAAAGTCAATGAAGCTAGGATTAATTAGGCTCTGAAATGTGCTATTTGCAGATGTTCAGCAGAGCTTATTAGAGGCTTGCTGTAAAATCTCTGCACGTTGCATCCCAGAACAAGCAGGGTGCGTTGTCCCTCATGATGCCTCCTTTGGCCAGCTGCTCTGACCAGGTCTTTTGTTTCTTCCAACAAGTAAGGTCTGGAAAGTTCCCTGATTTTGCACCAGTAAAACTGCACATGGGCATTTGATTATTTGCTTCACTGCTATAGTTCTGTCTGAAACAGCTAACCCAGTGATATTGATATAAACACAGGGATTCAGTTTGAGCATCAAGATACCTAAAATTTGTAGACAGCTACATTTGTTGACTTCTTGACTTGTTCTCCAGGCTCCATGGACTGTATTTCCTAGATCTCCGTAGCACCCAAATAGAGGCCTAAATTTAAGTATTTTAATCTGTAAATTGATTCCTATCCAAGCCATTCTTCAGCATGTATTTCTCTGCCTTTTGGGAAGAGCTAGACCATGGAGAGCACTTTCAGTGCAGTTCTAGGCAGTAACTACACCCCTCTAACTACAGCTAAACCAGCGTGACAGAGTTCTGCATCTGCTGCAGACAAGTGCTGATGTGGACGTGGGTACTCACAGAGTTAGGTCTGCAGGGAGAACCACCACGGTTTCAGGGAAAGCCGCTACCAGTAGGAAGTGACTGGTTATGTCCCCTAGCTCCTCAGCCATTCGTAGGGAGCACTGCACTGTCTTGGTAGCTGAGCCTCAAGATCTTGCTCAACATTATGGACCGGGCAAGTCCTCTATAGCAGAGAAAGGTGGAGGTTGCAATGAAGGCAGTGGAGACTTTGTGTGAGGAGCATTGACGCAACTGGAGCACAGCAGAAAGAGACCATGCAGGCAAAGCAGGAGGGAGGAAAGGCCAACCATTTCATATGTGACAAGAGACAGGAGCTTCAGGAGGATGGGACACTCGATCCGGAGGTGGCCACTGAGTCTATTTTTAATTTTGCCCATCCTCTCTGATCACTGATGGCTCCTTGGTGCCGCTCCCCAGCCCAGACTCCTGTCAGCATAGGTAGGGACTGTGTGCATCATCCATAGGAGACAGGTCAGATCTGCCAGTGCAGAGATCCAAAAACCACGTTCATGGGAAAATGAGGGTTTGGTCATTTTTATGGTTCGCTTCCAATGCCCACAATTATTCATACAACTATCACCTTTGATGAACTACACAGGTGCAGAGGAGTGTCATACTTAATTGTGGCACCTACGTAATGCAAATACACACTGCAGCAAGGGTATTTCCACTGGGCTTGTGTACCCTACCGCATGGGTGAGACCTGAGCCACTCAGGGTGAAACCTGAAACTTCAGTGCCCAAGGACAGCACATGGTAGTCACATTTCAGCAAGGGTGGGTTGCAGCTCTCTCCTTGATCTTTGGCAGAGGGGCTGTCACTCTGCATGCCCTGCCCCAAAAGAATTAAATAGCTACCATAATTAAATAGATTTAAATAGTCCCTGGACTGTCCCCAGTACAGTGAACCCTAAAATTTAGTCAGCTGGGTTCTTCAGGAGTCTTTGGGAAGGAAAGTGTCATAGGACAAGTAAGTAATATCTACTGTCTATGCATCCTGGCCTATGCTCCCAGTGCTCAGGGAGCGCCTGGGCAGTCTCTGGGTCTGAGATATTTCTGTCTCAGGCTTGTTCAAGGTCCAGATCCCATTGAGGACAGTGGGAAAACTCCTCCTGAGAGCAGAGGGTTTGGGGTCAAGCACCACAGGCTTGTGGTTAGGTAAGAAAGATGAATGCAGGGAGGGACACAGTGTCTGCTCACTACTGGTGAGGACCACAGCACTTAGCTTAGCTGTTTGGTCAGCTCCAGCTGGGAACAGCATCAGGTCCCTGAGAGCCAGGAATAAACACCAAATCTCCCCCACAAATGTGGGGACAAGCGCTATGTCTTTGGCATGGTCTGGGTCCTGGTGAAGGCCGGAGCTCTGTCCTTGAGTGATGTTGCTGGCTGTCCCCTCCATTACTTGAGCCTCCTGCCAATGCGAGGCCATGAAGACATTTCATGGGCAGTGTGGGGAACAAGCAGCAGTGGTGATTCCTCACTGCCTTCCTCCTGCCTCATGGACGCTTTTCTCACAGGTGTGCCAGAAGGCAGGTGAGATCTCCCTGCTCAAGCAGCAGCTGAAGGACTCCCAAGCAGATGTCTCCCAGAAGTTGAACGAGATCGTGGGACTGCGGACACAGCTCAAGGAAGGTAAGAACTTCCTACGGGAGAAGGAGGAGCAGATCCTCACCTTGAAGGACTCCTACAGCTCCAAGAGTGTCAACCTGGAGATCTGTGAGAGTGAGCTGCAGCGGAAGATGAGCGAGGTCCAGGTGCTGAGGGAAAAACTTAACCACTGTGAGCTGGAGGTCTCCGGCCTGAAGCGGACACTTGCCAGCATGGGACCTCCAGGGCCTTTTGGTGGGGACCTTGGTGAGAAGCTGCGGGACCCACTGGCCTGTGAGAGTGACGAAGCCAAGATGCAGCGGCAGAGCGAGGACAGCGTCAACACACTGCGAAAAGAGGTGGAGCGGCTCCAGACAGAGCTGAAGCTGGAACGGCAGCAGCGGGAGCAGCAGGTGATGGACTTTGAGGAGGAGCGGCGCACGTGGCAAGAAGAGAAGGAGAAAGTCATCAAGTACCAGAAGCAGCTGCAACTGAACTACGTGGAGATGTACCAGAAGAATCAGCTCCTGGAGCACAAGGTGAACGAGATGAACACGAAGGCCACCAGCCCCCCACACACTGAGGAGAAAAAACAGTGGACTCCCTCCAGACTCGAGCGAATAGAGTCCACTGAGATCTGAGGTGGGACCAAGATAATACAACAGAAGTTTTTTATTGCTGTGCATGTACTACCTACTCAAGCCAGTGATCTTCCGAAGGATAATACGCTACCGTAGGAGCAGTGTGAGTCCGCTCGCACCAAGCTCTATCACCCTTACTCTATACTTCTGTGCTCTGTAGGTAAAATAACTGTGGATGTGCGTCGTTTTTCTATCGATAATGCGACATCTCTTTTGAGGTTTTTCCTAGTCAAGCTGGTGAGGGTCAATTGGCTCTTTTGTAATCTGCCATGACTGTTACTTCGCTAGAGGCTGCCATCCCCTCTCCTACAATTCACCCCTTTTCGGTTGGTTGTTTTGGAGGGCTCTATTTGTTTTCTTTGGTTTTCCAAGTATTTACATGCAGCAAAACAGTTCAAAGTGGCAGGTCGTTTTTTTCAGAGCATTTTTAGCCACATTGGCTAATGGAGCAAATCTCTCGGGATCATGAGCAAACTCACTGTTCTGCATCAAGTATCCTCTTTAGACGGTGGTCTTAGTGAAGTCAGTGCGAGGTTGGCCACTGATTTCAGTGAAACCAGACATATCTCTACCAGATGACTCCTTCTTGCCAGCCCATGTCTGCCATGGTTGCAAGAGGTTAGGACATCCTTGAGGAGCAGGATGAGCCTGTCCTGGTAACATAAGCCAACAAGGAATGATTGCCCAGCAGAAGCTTCTTTGGAAGCTCAGCAGAGCTTGACATATGCTGTGTTTTCAATTCATTGTGGTTTCCTCCTGCAGTTCCACTTCTCTCCTGGGTTATGACCAACCCTGGGAGCAGAAATACCCTCCCACCTCTGCCTTGATCCCCCTATTCTTACCATATACTCAAGCTGGCTACAACAAGAAAAAAACCTGAAAATCCAAGCTAGTTACCCTTCCTGAGAGCCCTTTTACTTTCCAAACTCAATGGAACCAAGGTTTGGGGAAGCCTCCAAGTCTGTGGGATGTTTATGCAAACTGAAGCTTTAGCAATTTGCCGCAACAACGGGCAATTGTGCCACC
This sequence comes from Limosa lapponica baueri, assembly GCA_002844005.1. Lineage (NCBI taxonomy): Eukaryota > Metazoa > Chordata > Aves > Charadriiformes > Scolopacidae > Limosa > Limosa lapponica. Next base: position 1,455,537 of record KZ505652.1, on the reverse strand, counting down.
CCATTCCCAAATGAATGGTGCTTCAGCGCACTCTTTTGGTCCAGGGTCTACTTAAAAAATGGCATCCAAGCCTCACTCAGGAGTTGCAGTGAGCACATATCAGCATTACCACTAGACTGCAACGGGGCAAGCATTAGCCTTCAGTACAGCCATTTCAAACAGCACCCAGAGCGATCCCACGTGGCATCACACATTCCAGGGACAGCGATAACACAGGCCTAGCTTAAGAAAATATTCAGCAACTATCTCTGAGCACAAAAGCAGTCGTAAGAAAGGAAAATGCTTAAGATCATGCAAGTGCTTATGCCCTGGCAGAATAATAACCACACCCTATATGCACAGTCACTGAGAACGGTGCAGGCATCAAAAAACAGCATTCAGCTTTAAAAGGTGGGTTTGGCTCTCCCTTTCACGGATGCTTTTTTACTGTGGTCCATAGCAAAGAGTAAAAAATGCTGCAAAGTGGAGTTTTCACTGACTGGGCAGTGGCCAAAGGATCAATGCAAGTGGGAATTTTGGCTCTTCGTTCTAGGGAGCAGCTAGAAGAACAAAGCTAGAATAAGCACTGGAATGTCTTTGAGGTGACTCCAGAGAGAGATTGGCCAGATCACATTTAATCTGCATGCCAACAAAGAACCTCAGGGTGTTGAAGGGTTGAAGACCTTCCAGACAAAAAGCCCTGAAGCTACTCATTTTCCATGTTTGGTTCTCCAAAAGCTACCTGTTCTCCATCACCAGGTCTGACCTTCAAGTTGGGATCAAACATTGTTGTGGTGATGCTAAGCAGGAGAGAGGAGACTCTAGTTGGTCCCACCAACCTCCAGCCAAGGTCAACAGACAGTATTACTGGGCAGGAACTGTGTGTTGGTGGCTGGCAGCAATCCCTGGAGCTGTAGAAAATGGAGATGTGTGATAAAACCAGAGTATTTCAAGACCCTAGTTGAGGGCACCTGGCTTTTCCTGCCACTTCTGCCTGTGCCTTTGGAGCTGGAGGAAGACACAACCCATCAGCCTGGAAAGCATCAGAGCAGCTCAGGCTAAGCCCTCCTCCCAGGACCAGGCACAGAAAGGGGGGACTAGGTCAAGTCTGACCCCTGAAGGGTGTGGAGAGGAGTCACACTATGAATCCTGCAGACACTCCAGTGCTCTTGGATATCAGCCCGTGCACCCCACTGAGGAAGGAGTACAGCTGGCTGCCAGCGTGACCCAGCAGCAGACTTTGCTATGCCAAGGGAGATACCCACATGTGCTGCACAAACTTACACTTGGCCAGGCAAATCCTAGAGCTTCCTCCATTTAATACACTGGGCCTTCGAGATGGAGTCAAACTGTCAGGGTTGGAGATTTGGTGTCTCATGTAATCTCGTCCTTCTGTGCCTCTCTTTCCACATCAGATAAACCCACACTGTCTTCCTTCCCAAAGTAGTTGTGAGACATCTGTGCTTGTGAAGGGCTTTGCAGTCATTGGGCAAAAGGGCAAAGCATAGAAAATTGCAAGAGGCTTAGTTTCAGATGGTTGTGTGGTTTTTTGAGGCCACCACATGAAAACCAAGCCCAACAGCAAGTGCCCTCATCACAAGATGGGTCCAATAACCTGGAAGGGCATTTCCACCTCTGCTCCTCCTGGCCCCGCTGATGTTGAGGTTGATTTCCCACTAACCATCGCAGAAACCAGCATTTCAGTCGGTGGCTCAAGAACACCCAGAGTGACTGAGTTTCAAGGATCTGCTGTTGAGGAAGTGTACACTGCAATTCCCCACTGTGTTAGCACTTAAGAGGAATGGACACCGACGTCACTCTATGGGACACTTTCTCAACAGAGCTCCTTGCTAATCCACGGGCAGGAGAAGCAGGGGCTTCCCACATACCTGGATCCAGTCAGCAGCAATCAGCTAAGCCCTCCAACAAGCCAGGTTTGCTCCATCATCTTTTTCCTAGATCTTTTCCACACTGGTGCCAGAAATGAGTGTGTCTTGATAGAACCAGTGAAGCCTGGAGGCATATGGGTTTGTCTGACTACTGGAGGGTGCTGGGCTACCCAGGGACCCAATAGCCTCACAGTGCATCCATCCAGGACTGCAGAGCTCCTTGGGATGGAGCAGGAGTGGCAAGGAGAGATGTTTCACCTTGGAGGAGGAAAGGTATGCTCCCTTCACTGTCTTGTTCACTGCATCATTTTGATCTAGAGTTTCAATCCAGATCTGAGAAACCTCGATTGTGGCCATTCCCCAGATAACAGAGTCTTGCAGACACCTATTAAGACACTGTGCTGTTGATGATGGTTTTCCATCTCCTGGGGTGAACCCAGCATCCCCCAAGCACTCAATGGTCCTGCAGAAACCACCCCCCTGTGCTACGGTGACATAAAATACAGATGTTTTGGCAAGTGCCCCAGTCAAACTGCCATGAAGAATTCCTGCTCTTCAAGAATCCTCCCCACAACTGGATGCACTGCTTCCCATCATGTCCTCTCCCATGTGCTAGCACTGTGTGGCCACATGCTGGTAACCAGCCTCTCTCCGAGGTGACTACCCTTTGCTTAGCAGAGATGGAGCAAAATGATTGTGAGACACGTGGGTTCCTGTTGTTTGTGCTCAGATCTGGCACAAATGGGAGCTCATCTGGCTCTTTCCAGACCTTAACACTTTTATCTGCTGACTGGATGAAGTCTCCCATCACAAGCTTGATGTGTGTTGAGGCCCTGGGGTTTTAGCCTTGGAGCGAGATAGCCAAGGGGTGCCAGACTGTTGTTTTGATGACATATCCTGGGAAGGGCTAAGGAAGCTGACATCTTGTGTCTTGGAGGCTCAGGCAGGGCTGATAAAATGTTTCTGTCCCGTGAAACTCACCTCAGAGTTTGGGTTTGACTATAACCCAGCTGTCTCCTCCTCTGCTCAGCCAGCTCTCAAGCTGATGGGATTCAGTGTGACGTACTAATATGTAATACTAATTACGGCTCACGTGTAATTCTCCAAGTACTGCCCTCAAAATCTTGCACGTGGTTAGTCTCTCCACTGAAACAATGTCATCTCTAATTTGCCCTTGGCCAACAGCAAAAGCTGTGGTGACAAGGGTCTCAGGTCAGTTGCCCACACGTGGGGTCCAGGGACATTAGAGATGCTCTGGGATACCTGATACATGGGGCTGGCAAACATGATCCAAGACCTATGGGAGAGCCAGACCAGTAGTGGGAAGACCTGGAGCATCTCTAGTGGCACATCACCCATGTGCAGGCAACAGAGTCATGCTCCAGGCATGTCCATACTGTCATTACATGAGTGAACAGAGGACACTGATCAGCTCCAGCAATTTCCATCATTGATGATTTGGGCTAAGCAGGCTATCCTGGTGCCAGGGAAGGTCTAAGCAGCCCCTCTTACCACTTGCTGTGAGTCGGGTTGCTTTGCTCCACCATCATTTCAAGGTTGGTAGCTGTTGCTGTAAGATGCTGACCTGGCTGGGCTAGTTCCCCTCACGCTGTCAGCACTCCTGTCTCACCCCGGGTGTGAACACCACAACCACCGTGCGTTGTTGTGCTTCACACAGTCCCACTTAGCTTCTGCCACTGTCTCGTGGCAGCCGGCTACACTGTTCTAGCTGTCACTGGCGTCACGCTGGAGGGAGATCACCTCCGGGTTTCCGCACTCAAAAGAGGAATCTAATTGTTGCTCTTATGCTGCTACATTATACAGAGACAAGTGTACTTGGATGTAAATAACAGCCCAGCTCTGTATATACAATGATTAAATGAAGAGACAAGAAAGCTCTGTAGCTTCTATATCGGTAAGCGGGATTGATAGTAGCAGCCGATGCTGCATTCGAGAACTGAGTGCTACATGGAGAATGATCAGCACTCCCTGAGCTTCTGCTGGCTGCAGTGGAAATGGGGGGATGAGGGGGGGGGAGGGGGTGTGTCAGGACCTCCCAGGAAGGCAATTAGCTTGGAACTGGCTCTTACAGAGTACCCTGCTGTCACTCTGTCCTGCTTTAATGCTTGCTGTCATCCTGAGCCACGATTTGCCCTTGTCCCCTGGTTAAGGCTGCAGTCCCCTCTGCCCATCCTTGTGTCTCCTCAAAAGCCCTTGCAGATAGTGGTTCTCAGCAGTGTCCCCCCTCAGCCCTGCTGCCCATGCACTCTGCCCATGGAAAGGACCAACCCACCCCAGCTCAAGACAGTGAGCTCACAAGCAACATGACCAAAGATCTCCGGAGGGCTGCATGCTTGGAGCTGCCTCCCAGCTTTCTTGGGCAGGGATGAGGCCGGTGTGGACTGGGAAGGGGGAACAAGAGCTGGCGGGGGACAGGAGAGGGCTTGGATTCCCAGGTGTCCCACCTGGGAATGTTTTCAAGGTCATGAGGGGCCTTTCCTGTGCTAGATAGGACAGGGTAGAAAGGAGTTCCTGGTTGAGCTGATTGTCCCCAGTTGGTTATACCAGTATCCCCCATGGCCATGCCAATTATCTCCATGCATTGCCCAGGGAGAGTGTGAACCAGGGGCTGTTCCCAGGAGGCAGAATGGATGGATGCAACTCCCATTTTTTCTTGGGGAGAAGAGGGGATGCATGTCAAGCCATTACACTGTCTTCAGGGCCACAAGTCTCCTCTACTTTAGCAGCAGACATTGCTACAGTCTAGGGTCCAGTCAAGGGCTTGTTCTGGTTCAGTGTGAATTGGCCAGGAAAAATGTGTATCCTGAGAGCTGGTGGTCCTACTGGCTACCCCTTTTCTGTCTTCTCCCCAGCTCACCACAGGGCATCCTCAGAACCCTCCTTACCAGGGAACCATCTCTGCCCACTTTAGCTCCACGAAGGCTCTTGAACCTGGTTCCAACGTTGGCAAGTGGGGCATGGGCCGGTGGCAGATCTGTACTCCCCCATGGGTGCTTGGGTGGGTCTGGGCCTTGAGCACATAATGCCCCTTCACCATTCCTCCATTCCCCAGCTGTGCTAATCCTTCTCTGCTCCGTTCCTACCAAGACCATGAAATCCTGCTGATGTGCAGTGACAGCCCTCACTTCTGCCCTCAATGGCAGCAGGTCCAACTTGCCATTATTCTAACCCAACCCTTCAGCTAAACCTTGAAAGCTACTTTCTAGAGTTACTTTTCATCAAGACCCCTTGCTAAAGATCTGCTCATCAGGTTACCTGTGTCCTGCTTCTCTTCTGCCCCAGCTCCCCAGACTCCCCTGCCTCCTTTTAGATCATTACCACCCTCATTGTCCCAGGAGCAGTCAGTGCCTCTCCCAGTACTCTCACAGATACGTCTGACCAAGCTGGAGCTGAAGCCCAAAGCCCCCACTGAGAGTGATGTGTCCCACCTCTGCCCTCAGAGGAGATTTCTAGTCTACTGGTCCTTATCTCTTCTCTCTGTCATTCCTATGTCAGCTAGATCAGCCCTGCTTTACCTCCAAGAGCAATCCCATGGCTTGCAATCACTTGAGGTGACTGCATGGGGCTTCACTCCATCACAACAGCATACCCAGCCATCTCTGGGGCTTCCCTGGTCCTTCCACCCACTGGAAAGACAGGAGTGTGAGGGGTGTATGAGTATCCCTGGTCTCTTCGGGCACGCAGGACCCTTGCCAACTGGTTGCCAGTGTACTAAGGGGTTGGGATCACATTCAGCTGTTTACAGATGTTGGCTTCCCAATAGGATGTTCCATGCTGGCAGTGCAGCTGCCAGAAACACCAGAAATGAGCCTCTGCATTTCCAGGATAAGCCTCCTCCCTGGTTCTCCCAATGAAGGGGATCGTGTCAGGTCTGGAGCCTGGGACAACCTCTAACACACAGGGTTGTGTTTTCATGGCTCTTTTACTGATCTGTTTTCTCAGGCAGAAAGTCTTTGCTTTCTGTCTCAAAGCAATAGGTTTTTCTAGAGAGATTTAAAAGCGACTATTCCCAACCCTGATACCTGCAGACAAGTCAATGTTCCCTTGAATACCTTCATAGCTCCAGCCCTGGGGTCTCCTCCTTTGGAAAGGGATGCGAGGCCCAGTCTGGTTCCAAATAATCACCAACAGTTTAAGCTTGGTGATTCCCATTCACCCAGAGAGCCCGAAGCTGCCCATATCCAGCAGGCCACCAGTCTGGGTGCCCAGGAGGTGTGGTCCATCCCCCTCTGGTGCCCATCCCATGACTGTTACTGGGTCCCGGCAGCAGGTCTTCTCCATTAGCTCACCCACATGGGAGCCACTGGGTCCACTGGGGCGTCTGAGATCACAGAGTCATGTTCAGTGACAGCCAAACACCAGTGGGAGACCATGGCGCTGGCTCTGCTGTTCCTGAAACTCAGGCTGTCCTAGGAGCCCTCTCAGAGCAGAAGGTCCCCTTTCCCCCATGGGTTGCACGTGGGTTCCCTTTCAGTGGCCGAAGGGAGCAAAACATGCGCAGGCAGGGCTCCACCACCGGTGCAGAAATGTTCCACCACCGGTGCAAAAAAATGCTGCACAACCAGCCAATGTGTCTATGCAGTCCCTTTCCACGCAGCGGTGTTCCCGCAGAGTCCAGCCCAGGGCTGGAGCTCCTCCAAGGTGTCTTTGTTTGCACTCACTCGGACCTGGTAAACGCTGTGAGCCGAGAGGAATCCCTCTTGGTCTTTGCCCTGCACCGGGCAGTACGCTTGTGAGGGTTTCCTCGTCCTAAATCGATGCACGTTGCTTAGTTGCCTGTCTGCTGCATCTGTTCTCCAGCAGATCAATAGGTGTCCCCCCAAAACCCAGCTCGCCTATGGGAGAATGTCAGGTTGGGCCAGCTGGGACCCCCGAGCAAGCCTGCTGTCTGATTTCACCAGCAATAAAAGCCCCGTGGAGGAGCAGACAGAGCTCTCCGCCACTGCTCCACCGCTGGGTGAGCTGCAGGCTGTGTCTGTGTGTAGGACCTCTGCATTAGATCCTTCGTCCAATGTTTTGGAGACCTACCCGACTGTAAATTCAGTCCCAGCCTTGTGCTTTCTTTCCTCTTGTTCGTTCCTTGACGCCTCAGTCTCTCTCTGCTCTTACTGTGAATTCAAACCAGAAGTGTTCTGAACTCGACTGCGTTACTGTTTTGTTTCTGCGTTGACTGTTGCTGGTTCCCCGAACTGCGTTTAATGAGACTTTGCAAAAAAAAAAAAAAAAAAAAAAAAATTAAAAAAATTATATATACATATATATATATATACTGAAAAAATAAAATATTTAAAAAAGAACTCCGTAAGGTTGGGTGTCTCTCCTATCCACTGCTCACTTCCAAACACCGTTGTCTTGACTTTGCCTCTGGTCAGTGTTTTTAAACACAAGAGGTTGAATAAGAAAGAGGTAAAACGCAGCGTTCTGGGATTTTTGTACAGCAAAGGTGTATCCATTTTGGAAATTCTTGTTAAAACTATAACACAATCCCCAAACTACTGCTAGTCTGTTGTATGTTTCCATTGGGTTATCAAGATGTGAAGAGCTACTGCCTTTGAGATTTTCTACGGTGAATATATATATATATATCTGTACAGAGGTATGTATATATATAAATATATATGAAGATCTATATGTATACGTATCTCTCACTCTCCTATCTCTACCTGACTGTGAAGGATTTTTATTGGGCGAAATAAAATGGAGAAAGGCCCCGTTTTAAAAACCCGACTGTGTGGCTTGTCTGGTTGTGTTGCGGGTGGGAGAAGTGGCAAGTCCCACATGGGATTTCAGGAGGGACCCGAAGCCGGGCTGGGGAACTGCAGGGAAATGGCTCCGCGAGAACCATGAGGGGAAGAGGTGGAAGTTGCCGGGAACAGAGCAGGATGTTGCGATGAGACGTTCCCCAGCCCTGCTTTCCCAGGGCACAAGGGCTGCTCAGGCTCTTCAAGCACTTGAGAACAAGCACCACAAGGCCACCATGGTGGCCACAGTGTTTGGAAAGGGCTGGACAAGATGTCTGTGTTTAAGGTCTCACCCCAAGTCCATAGCTCAGATCCCCATGGATGTGTCTGGAGCCATTGAGGATGTCCCAGGGCTAACTGAGAAAGACACAGGCTTTCCATCAGCCCCACAGCCACAGTGTCCCCCAGCACCACACGAATGTCCAAGACCTCCCAACACTTATGTAGGTGACTGAATTGCTTCCAAACCTACCACCACTGGCTCCCAAGCCAGGCTCAGACCTGAGGGATTTCCAGGTAAGGACACATTGGGGAAGACAAGACCCAGGTGGAGATGCCAGGCATGGCCCTGGAGCCAGCTGTAGTGGTGGGAACCCAGTATGAGCTAATTCTCCTTACCTCCCATGCCAAGATCTCACTTTGAGCAGCCACATCTCATGCAACTGTATCTCTCTGGGGTTTCCCTGACTCTGGGGCTCAGAGGGTGCCACCCCCAAGAGAAACCTCCGCTGTGCTGAGGCTGTGAGGCTGGGAAGGGAGGTGGTTTGAGGGAACTGCTGTCTGGGCTGCAGGGAACAGGGCAGGGAAGTGTGGAATGTCCACTGATGGGCATTCTGATGCTGAGCTGCGGGGAACAGGGCCACTTCCCCGGCTTGAGCCTTTCACATGGCTGAAGGAGTAAAAAACACGAGCTGCTGAAATGCATCAAATTCGTGTTGGATCCCCAGATGGTTGGGGAGGGGAGGAGGATGTTCCTGGGGAGGCGGTTTTGGAGGCTGCCCCCAGGCTGAGGTCCATTTCACCTTCCCTCATGAGCAGGGAGTTAACACTACATCCAAAAACTCCTGCTGAATTGCAGGTTTTTACTCAAATAAATCCCATCTCAGCTGCTCTGTCAGCGTCACATTAAAGAAACATTCAGATCAACATTATTTTTCTAAAAAAAACAACAAATCCAGCACTTTTCGTAGCACCAGCTTTGCTAGGGAGGTCTCCTGTCCTCTCGTGACATAGCTGATGCCTCCCAGGGCAAAGCGTGTGTGTCAGAGATTCAATGCTTTCCCTCAGACCAGGTTTACGGCCCAAGGTGCCATCAGCAACACAAGGCTTTTATTACAGTTCACCACAACCAGCACAGCTCTCCTCCCAACTCCATTTGGGTCTCCTAAAGAAGCGATTTCCTCAGTTGCCAGAGGATAAAAGGCTGATGTGAAGAAAGAGGTGAAAAGGAAATTCACCTGGTAGAAAGACTAGGAATGGAGAGTTGGGCGGTGAGAAACCGGATGAAATTCAACAAGGGCAAGTGTAGAGTGCTGCACCTGGGGAGAAATAACCCCCTGCACCAGTACAGCTGCTGGAGAGCAGCTCTGAGGAAAAAGAACTGGGAGTCCTGGTGGACAATAGGATGACCATGAGCCAACAATGTGCCCTTGTGGCCAAGAAGGCCAATGGCATCCCAGGGTGCATCAAGAAGAGCGTGGCCAGCAGGTCGAGAGAGGTTATCCTCCCCATCTACTCTGCCCTGGTGAGGCCCCATCTGGAATACTGTGTCCAGTTCTGGGCTCCCCAGTTCAAGAAGGACAGGGAACTGTTGCAGAGGGTACAGCAGAGGGCTACAAAGATGATTAGGGGACTAGAACATCTCTCTTATGAGGAAAGGCTGAAGAACTTGGGTCTTTTTAATCTGGAGAAGACAAGGCTGAGGGGGGATCAGATCAACACCTATAAATACTTGAAAGGTGGGTGTCAAGAGGATGGGGCCAGTCTTTTTTCAGTGGTGCCCAATGACAGGACAAGAGGAAATGGACACAAACTTGAACATAAGAAGTTCCATATAAACATGAGGAGAAACTTCTTCACTTTGAGGGTGGCAGAGCACTGGAACAGGCTGCCAAGAGAGGTGGTGGAGTCTCCTTCTCTGGAGACATTCAAAACCCGCCTGGACACGTTCCTGTGCAACCTCGTCTAGGTGGACCTGCTTTGGCTGGGGGGTTGGACTAGATGATCTCCAGAGGTCCCTTTCAACCTCATGTGATTCTGTGATTCTGTGAATGGATGCAAGTGCTAAGTGAGTTTATGTGCCAAGCCCTGCTTAATGCACTTGCACGCTCAAGGCCTTACTCAATTAGCGTTTGCCAATGCTTAAAGTCCACAAGGGACAGGAGAGAGATGTCTGGGCACAGCAGAGCCATGAATATTTGAAATACTCAAAAGCTGTCTGGCCACAGCCCCGGCCAACTGGCTCTTGGTAGACCTGCTTGAGCAGGGGGTTGGACCAGACAACCTCCAAAGGCCCCTTCCCACCTCAACCCCTCCAGTTCTGTTGGTAAGGCTGCAATGAAGGTGCGCCTCCACCGCACTCCTTGGTTCATGACCCCACTCCACACTGGCGTGGAGCAGCCTCTCGGAGGCCGTGCTCTGGCTGTTGTCTGAGAAGTCAGATCCGTTGCACGGTGTGCAGTAGCCAATCTCACAGGCCAGGATGAGACAGGGATCATTTATTTCAGAGTTGCGCAAGGCTGACTGCTCGGTGGTTTCCCACAAACCGAGCACACCTATCGGGACTCTCCACATGACTTTTATACACATTTTACAACATCATTATAGTATTAGTACCACCTTCCTGTATTTGATTGGTTATTTATTTACAAACGATTACACAAACACGTTATAGCTACCACGCATGCTCAAGGGAAAGGTCTCCTTGACCTTTGGGCGTGAATTTTAGTATTATAATGAAGATAGTTCAATTTAGGACACTAAGAATTTTCACTTCCCTGCCAAGTTGGGTAAACTTCTCAAAATATGTAGACTAGTACCATCTTCAAGGTCCTTATGTTCGTATGTTCCAGTATGTGCCTCCTTGAGAATGATTCAATACTTGCCTCCCTTGATTAGCACTTATTACACTAAGTCATGCTTGACAGATTCAAGGATAGAATCCTCATTACCCGGGACAATACACACAGGTCCTTTCAGCACTAGTTACTAATAACATTTCAAGGACACGTTTTGGTAACATGGCCACCAACCAGGATCCTCTCACTGCCCCCTGGCCCCCAGGCCCGGACGCTGCCCCGCTGCCCGCAGCCCCCAGCCGCTCCCTGTGAGGTGAGGCCACCCCAGCACCCCCAGCACCCCACCGCCGCGCCCAGCCAGGCCGCAGCCGGCGGGGCCCGGGGATCGGCTGCTGCGGGGGCTGCTGCGGGCGCTGCTGCGGGCTGGGACCCAGCTCCCCGGGGCAGCCACGAGCCTCACGGGCGCCCCCCGGGGCACCCCCCGGGCCTACAGCCGCCGCGCCCCCGGCCGGCACCGAGGAGCCGAAGGGCGCCCGCTGGGGCCAGAACCCACCGCAGGGCACCGACATGGCGTGCCCCCGCCGCGGGGCAGCCACGTGATACACCCTCCCCCGTCACATGACCCCCCAATCACGTGGGGCCGGCCCGGGCCGCGCGCGCTGCCGCGGCGCCACCTGCCGGCCACGCGCCGCTCCTGCCGCCTCCGCGGCCTCGGCCCCGCTCGGCTCCCGTACGGCCGGAAGTACGTCACCCGTCAGGTGGACGGAAGCGGCGGGAGGCGACGGGGGTGGCCGGGCGGAGGGGCTGGCGGGCGGCAGGGCCAGAGCCGGCGGCGGGCGCCGGGCCCCGGTGAGTGTGAACGGGCAGCGCGGGCCGACGTGTCCCCTTCCCCCTCCACCTCTTGTCCCCATCCCCTTCCCGCCCCCTCAGGCCGGGGGGGCACAGGCGCATGCCCGCCCCCCCCCCCCCCCCCCGCCCTGGGGCTGCTCTGCCCCTTATGCCTGTGGGTATATGCATATGGTATATATGTAGATATAGCCACACGGGTAAGTAGTGGGGCTCGGGCTTCCAGCGGTGCCCGCCGGGGCCGGGCCTGCCGCCTGCTCTGCCCCGGGGTGGCCGAGCCCCTCGTCGTGCCTGCTGCCGTCTGGGGGGGGGGGGGGGAGGCACAAACAGGTGGCGGTTTTGCATTCTGACGTAGTAATCTGTTGGGGAAAAAAATAATCCTTTCCGGTTATTTTTCTCTTCAGCCCGGGTGCAGATGTTAACTGTACACTTTGGGCCAAAACGAGCTGGTTTATGCCCAGCATTTCACTACTCGGATCTGAAGTTCCTCCCCCGTACCGAGGAGATGCCCCGTCTGCCCTTTTGCTGTCAGTGGTGCTGGGAAGCGCGGAACAGGGTGGTGCGCCGCAGCAGTGGGTGGTCTCCTAGCGTAGATCCTGTGAGGGTTTTCCAGCGCTACTGAAAGCTCCTTTGCGTGTTTCAGAGGGACAAAAAACACAGACAACATTTTGGAGTGCACCTGTATCCCCTTTCGCAGAGCTGATACTGCGAGGCAGGTGGCATCCCTCCAGGAATGTTGTTTTCCCTGGTGTTCAGCTAACGCTCAGCTGTGCAGTTGCGCTCTTGGCCGAGAACTCAACTGTAAGTGTGACACACACACACATTTCTATCCCAGAAGACCTTCACAAAGCGCATTCGCAGCCTGTAAGGCCCAGCTCCAAAATTCACTTTCTGAGTGGCTTTTTGGAGTCACTGGAAGTGAATTTTCTGAAGAGACTTGCCCAGAGGTGGGAAGGAGTTTGGCTGTGTTTGAACAAGGAGAGAAGAGCAGTGGGAGGAGGAAGGAGAGCTGATTAATCAGGGTAAGAGAAAGAGAGGAAAATCAAGGAGAGGTGTAGGTTGAGTTGGAAGAGAAATGCTGTAGAAACTTAGAAGAACATAAAGATTTAGGTTGTGGGTGGGTGAAAGTTATGGGCAAAAGGCCACTTGCACCCAGCCTGTTGTTTCTTTCAAAGGTGCTCAAAATACCTCAAGCCAGCCTGACCTGACTCCCCTGTGTGTGGTATTCCCTTTTTTTTTTTTGCTGGATTTGGAGCAAGGGAGGAGAGAAATATTCTCTTTACTGAGTAGCTTCCCAAATGCATCACAGCTTAACGCTAAACTGTGTGGATGGTTTCCTTAGCAGCACACGACATTCGCCTTTGGAGCCTTCAGTGTGCAAATGCTGTGACTTTGGTTCTTTATCCTGAAGAGGGGCTGTCCTCACTGAGAGGGGTGTTCCTGGTAACAGTAGAGTGCTGAATTTCATAGGTAGCATCACCTTTCCACGGAAAATAGAACTTGTTTAAAATAAATGGCATGTTTCTCCATAGTGCTTGCCTGTCTCTCAAAACAGAAAAATAAATAGAGGACATGCAAAATAGAGTCAGACAAGAAAGTCTGTCAGAAAGCCTAGGTAGGATAAACCTTATCTTATCCTAGGTCATTTTTGCAGCTTGAACCAGGCCCTCTGAGTGTCCTCCAGGACAAGCTCTGTGAGGTGCTAGAAGAGAGGACAATGCCGGAGGGGATGGGGTCTCCTTACCCCAGCCACGGTGCAGATCTGAGTCTTGCCCACTTCACAGCTGCCTGTCTCTAGCCACACGAAGATGGCATCTATCACTCGTGGCCAGCTCAGGCTGGACTTCACAGCCAGTAGAGCCAGAAATTATATTTTCATCACACATTTCTTTGTGCTAAACAGAAGAGCTTTGAAATCCAGCTCCTGCTTGCTGCTGCTGACAGCTTTGTGAGGCCTGGGCTGTGCTGTAGCATCACAGCTTTTGGCTCGGGTTTTGCTGTCCAGGTTCTTGGGGAGCTTTTTCTTTCCCACACTCACAAGATAGTCAGTGGTAGGGAAGGGGTGGAGTCTCCTGCCTGTCATGATTTGATTTCTCTTGTGGGAAGGGGATGGATACAGCCTTGTAGCTGCCTGGTTGGCAGGGAGTAGTGCGGCTGTAAGGGTCGGCAGTGCCTGGGCTCTGCCTGGGGTCTGTGGAGTAGAGCCTGGTCTGCACCAGAGGGCTGCCCCATGATGTGCCTTGAGATACAGATAAAGTGCCCAGCAAGCTTAGTGGCTGAGAGTCTCAGAGTATTTATCAGCCTTTTACTACTCCTTTTAAAAATGTGTTGGCCTCTTTCTTGTGCACTCCTCCTTGCGTGGCTGTCTCCAGAAATCTTCCTTTCAGCTTGCCTTCCCTCTTTTCCCCACCGAGCCCCCTGTTCTCCAGCCAGGTTGCTTTTTTCACCTTTCTTGCTGGGGTGGCTGAGGTTACTGCTCCAGCCAGCTTCTCCTCGCCTGCCAGCTGGTGGTTACTGCTCCCAGGAGCAGAGGATGCGAGGACTCTGTGAGTCGACACAGTTGATCCCAGAGGGCTGAATTGAGCCACTTGACTTTGCACTGGAGCAAACTGGGAGCACTCCCATGCCAACTCTGTGCTGAGATGCTGTCCTCAGACAGAAGCCAAGCCCCAACAAGGCAAAGGTAAAGCTACCTGGAGAGAGAATGGCCTGCAGAGAGCAGCAGGCTGCTTGTGCCTGTGCCAGATCAGAGACGTCTCTCCTGCCTGCCTGCTCCTGTTACTGCTTTTGCCGCTGTGGGGAGGTTCAGGGTGCACAAGAGGCAGCTGAGGCTGCTGCAGGCAGCCATCCCCTCAGGAGGCAGCACCCCACATCTGTACCAAGAGGAAGCAAAGACCATCACTTCATCTCTCCTCGTCCTTCCTCCCTCTCCCCTTACTCTACTCTCCCTTTCCATCTCACCCTTCCTTGGGAGGAGCTGATGCTTTGCTGTTGCGAGGCAGGAATAGATCATCTAATTGGTAATGGGAGTCATGGGGATTCTTGTACTCAATAAAAAATCCAATTTATGTTTAGCCAGAGCTAGTTGTGATTCCTCATCCCACTACAGCCCTCTCCTACTCAGATAAACCAAACCCAGAGCATTCTCCCCACCTCTTCTTCCCCGAAGGTATCCATTTTATTGCTGCAAAGCTGAGTTTGCCTGCACTGATCAACATCTTGATCTAGCCCTAATCAAGTATGAGCAGAGCTCAGAGGGATGCCCATAAAGGATTTATTTCCCCCATGTGGGGAGCACAGAAGCGAATGCGAATCACTGTTGCAGTGTCTCTGCCAGGCTTCAGTTTCCTGATTGCTCGGCACCCTGTGGTAACGAGAGCACAAGGGATTTTAAAGAAGTTGAAAACGCCTGGTCTAATGCATTTTTGGAGTTTGCCACATGCGGTGGGATATGGGTGTGTTACAGAGTGCTGACCTGGTGCTTTTTTTTTAATCGGCATCTGAATCATCGTAAACAGGCTCGTTTGGCAGCTTGTGCAGGCTGGCAGCGCACAGCTTAACTCCTGACAGATTTCTCATCCTCACCCTCTGTGCTGTAGCTGGTTTAGGCAGGAGTTACGAAGGCACCTGGCATTTTTAAGCGTTCTGTACCCTAAAACTGGGCAATGCTCCCAAGTCTGAAGTGTAAAGCTCTATTCGCTCTGGTTCTCCACTCAAGGTGTAGCATCTCATAATGATTTCTGTTACGTCTGCCGTACTCTTCCCCAACTTTGTTCTGGGACCACATTTCTCCTTTCAACTAATCTTCATCTGCAGGTTCTGGGCCAGCTTTCGCTCTGTGGATTGGTTTTGCGGAGACTTTGCTCACAGCCTCCACACACTGTCTCCAGATGTAAAGAGCAGTGCAGCACCCTGCATACATTGACAACTTCTCGGGTGATGGTTGGTATTTCAGACTGTGGTGACCACGGTAGCAGAATGCACTGTTTGAATACAGAAAGTCTGTTGAAGCTGCAGCTCTACTGCAAAACTATATTTTCATTGTTTAGAATGAAAGAAAAGCAGTTTGGGTCTCTTAAAAAAGAAAAAGAGTCGACTTTCTCCTTAATTCCCACAGTCTCTGCCAGGTTACTTGTAGCTGCTGAGTAGCAGGTAATACCCGACTGCCATGTACCCCAACTGCGGGTGTGTGAGGTCACCTGGGTGCTTGTCTTGGACCGCTTTTGCATGAGGTGATGTTCGATGGCAGCTGCCTTACGGCTTTGCAGGGAAGCAGCTGCCCTGGCTAGGGGAAACACTGGCATCGCCTCACTTCGGTAGTGTAAAGGATAGTTTAAAAAGTGCTTCGTGTTAGGTGGAAGCCACTCATTCTTCGTCTGCCCTTTTTTCAGTACCTGGAAGCAATTCTGACCCCAGTAAATTGTGATCCATGGCTACAGTGCTAATATGCCGAAGATTTCCAAGACTGAGCAGGGTGACTGCATTTTCGACTACAGCCAAGTGCAAGGCCGAGAGCGGAAGCAACAAAAGTAAGCAAAAAAAGGAAGAGAACCCAGAAACAGCCAACACTGGAACCGAATCTGCGGCTACAATCCAGTTGCTGAATCCACTGGACTACAGAGTATCGTATAATCCATCTGCCTATGCCAAAAGCAGAGCTGCCTCCCAGCAGCACGCTGCTAGGAGCAGTGGCCAGGCTCTCGGTGACACTTTCACCAGCCCTGGCACCTCACAGGTTCAGCATACAGTCAGTACCGCCTCTTCTCAAGCTTTGCCACCCATCAGAAATGCCCTGCCAAAGCCCAAGTCCAAACCACTCCTCGAGCAAACCATCTCAGCACAGCTCTCTGCAGCACAAACCAAGGAGGAAGCAGAAAAGGATAAAAAAGAGATGCATGACTCCAAGGAGGACCCTCGCGTGTTTCAAAAGGGGAGACCTGAATACAGATCTCTCAGCTATGACAGGTATGAGCCGATAGAGACCCTTCCTGTAGAAGAAGGTGACTTGATTTTACACGGTGTGGCCATATGCAAGGGCAGCCAGAGCCCAGGAACTATCACAGATTATTTTCGCAAACTGAGTCGTTTGCCAGTGGAAAAACATGCAGCGTTAGTGTCTGAAATCAGGTTTAATATACTGTGCCGTCGTGCTGTCAAAAGCATCAGGTTGTTCAGTACTTCAGATCTCATCGATATTTTAAAGGCTTGTGTTCGTTTGGCTGTTCCATCCACCCACCCTCTGCTGAACGCGTGCGAGAACGAATTCTGCAGGCGGGTGTGGGACATGAACCTGGACCAGCTGCTGCTGGTGGCTGATTACTGGCGCTGTCTGGAGCGTGGTGTGCCTTCCTACCTGAGCATTTTGTTCAGCTATGCCAACATGCACTGGAAAGACCTCACTTTGCCCCAGTTTGTTCAGCTCGTTTATATCATAGGTGAAGGCCGGAGGTCACCTGCGGACTTGACACAGAAGATGGAGAGCATGATTTTGAAGTACTTGGACTCCTTCACCTTGGAGGAGATGGGTGCTATCTGCTTAGGGCTCTTCAAGTCCCTCAGTGGTATCTCTGACCACGTCATGAGAAAAATTGCAGACAGAGTCTCCTTGCAGATGGAAGACATGAGCACTTATGCTTTGGTGAACGTGCTTAAAATGCTTCGCTATACTCGCATGGACCACTTACCTGTCATGAAGGAACTTGGGAAGGTTATTCCCACTCGGATTCCTACAGTAAATATCCAAGGCATCATGCACATCACTCTTACCTGTTCATCCCTACACTACTTTGATGAAGGCATTATGGCTGCTGTAGCCATGTCTTTGCCTTCTAAGGTGACTTACTGCCGAAGCAAAGATGCTGCCAAGTTCTTGTGGTCATTTGGGTGCCTGAACTATGAACCTCCAAACGAGGAAGAGTTTTACTCCAGCCTGATAGAGCAGATGCATAGAAAACTCCATGAATTTAGGAAGTTCCCAGAGCATCTCCTTACTGGTTTGCTTGGCTTGGCATTTGTCAGACGCTTCCCAGAGGAGCTGATAGACTATGCTTTGAGGCATGAGTTTGTCCAGAAAACAAGAAGTAGTAAATATGAGCTCAAAAAGGACCTGTTCACCCTTGGTAAGAGTGTTGAAATTGAGTGCCTAAGCTACCAAGGGAATCTCCTTCCACCTCAGTTTTATGCAGAGGTTACCGAGATGATTTTGAATTTTGCAGAGCAGGAAATCTATGTCAGGCCTGAAATTGTGGAAGCCACATCTCTTCTCGAGAGCATGTTAGGTGGCCCCGAGTATGTGAAGAGCCACATGATCCTGCCTCACACGCGATCAAGTGATCTGGAGGTTCATTTGGCCATGGATGGGCGTCCCATCCCTTTCAACTTAAAAGACCGTATTGCAGATAAGAAACTAAAAGACGTTGGAGTTAGTCTAACAGATGACTTAATGACTCAGCTTATAAAAGGCAGATCTAATAACCAGTCTCCCATGGAATTGGAAAATGAAGCTGGGACTCTGGGTCAGGAGCGAGGAGAAGAAGTACAAACTCCACACGCAGGGGATCATGCTGTGCTTTCAGATGGAGCTCTTATTGCAGATGCCAGATTGCAAGTTGAGGCTAAATTGGGGCGCTGTCTTGAAGCCCCCCCATCTCTTACACTGAGCGGGCAGCCTCAGGTGGTGAAACTGGCTATTCAGGTGTCCAACCGAAATCATTACTGCTACTGCTCCAAGCGGCTCTTGGGGCTGCACTGTCTGAAACGGCGGCAGCTGCGGCAGCTGGGGTATGTGGTGGTTGAGCTTCCCTTCTGGGAATGGTTTCCTCTGCTCAAATGCACACGTTTGGAGAAACTGAGCTACCTCCATTACAAAGTGTTCGACCCAGCGCTGCTTAGCAGGGCTGGCTAGTCGGGTGTAGTGCTTGCTCAGAGGCTGACACAGCCTCCCATATGCATCTCTCTTTCCGATTAAAGACGGTCTCAGAGTGTTGGTGAAGTTTTTGGCAGGTGCTCTGTGTGCTCAGGCTTCTTTGCTATGTTAGTCAATTCTGCTTTGCTGACAGTCATGTGTCTCATGCCCTCCTTTGGTACATAGATCCTCAAATACTTCCATGACAAATAAAAACTCCTGTCCTATTCATTTTTCTCTGTGATTACTTTTTTCTCTGCCCTAAATGAAAGTGGATGGGTTTGGTGACACTGTGAGAGCAGAATAGTGGTATCTGGGAGAGAATTGGGATGGGTTTTAGTCGTGAGCTGACTGGGTTTCAGCAACACATATAGGTGTTTCCTTACTGTTTCCATTGCTGTCGAGGTCGGGCTGGTGGGCACGCAGTCTGGGTTTCTCCTTTCAGAGCTGCGTATGAGCAGGAGGGATCACAAAAGCTGGGTGGTGAGATGGAAGCTGGGGCTGAGGGTTGGGGTGCTCTGACCCTGAGACATTAATTTCGTGCTCAGCTCTCAGCAATGCCTGGCAGAGAGGACTTGCATCCTGTTGACCCTGTTGATAATGTCTGCTGCCGAATGGGGATGGCAGATTCACCTCGAGGCGATTCCCCTTCCTGGGTAACAAGTACTGTGCAAACTGGAGTGCAGACATCTGCTTGGAGGCTGTTGGTTTCACCCTCTGTCAGGTGGCTCACCGTGTTATTTTCTTGCTCAGGATGCGGCCCGGGGTCTGATTTCTGCAGGCTGTTCTGAGGGCAGAGTTGCTGGCTTCTTCCTGAACTTGCAGGTGGTGATTCTCTCCGAGAGGAGGTATGTTTCCTGAGCTGCACAGGGCAGGCCCTGAATTTAACCAGAGTTGCAGGGATTATTTCACAGGGAGTAGAAGGTGAAACTCTCATTCCCACTTGCAAAGGCAGCCAAGGTGTTCTGGCTGTTTTGCAGTGTGGTGTTTCAAGGTATTCTGATGTGGAGGATGGGGAGGAGAGCTGGCAGTAAGCAGGTTGCTGTCCCAAGACAAATATTGTATGTTAGTTCATTTTGGCTGCCTGGTTTAAAATATCTTTAAAATGGTTTAAAATTTCCACTCCCTTAAATACTTAGCGTTATGGAGCACCCCTGTTCAATGTCCATTATACACGTTCCTTATTGCAGCAGCTCCCTAGTCGTATGTAGGACTGTAGGACAAGGACACCAGGAAGGCATTTAGTGACTGGCTCCAGAAAGCCTGGGTTTAAATGACTTGTTCAAGACCACAGAGGATTTTGCTGGCATAGAAAAGTACAGAGTACAGTCCTTCAGGTCTGCATTTCACTGCCTCAAGTCAAAGGATCTTCGTTTACCTTAGGGAAGGCACACACTCAAGAGAGAGTGTCTAACATCCTGATGGCACTGCACAGCCTTTGAGTCCTTTCTGTTGTTGAGTTGTTTGTTTTGACAAGTAATGACGTGTAATTCGGTTTTGTGGGTGTTGTATTTTTAAGGCATTCATAAATTCAGAACCTCCTTTGTGCCACAGCCATGTGAGCTATTGCTAGTACAGGAGACCTCCACACAAGTTTGGGGTGTAATGGCAGCAGTAGCCTTAGGAAGCCACATCTGCTGCCCCGTCCCATTCTTTTTCCAGGGATTTTTACAGTCTGCATTTCCCCAGCTCTTTCTTCAGCCCAGGCTCTTTGCTAGAGGGGTCTTGGGCTCACTAACCCCATCTGATCCTGGATGCTCCTCTGATCTCTCTCTTGTTCCAAGCCTGCTTCTTTGACCTCAGCCAGACCCTTTACTTTCCTATCACTGTGTGTCCAGCCAGTTCTCGCTTTCCTTCTTTACACCAAAGCTTAGTCCCAATCTCATTCTGGTTTTTCATTTAATCTGCCCCTTCATCCCCACTGTCTGTCTTCTGAGTTGCGTTTTCATGGAAAGAGTAAAAAAAACAGCTGTGGGTAAAAGCAACTCAGTGACCAGCATTTGCTGTGAAGCAAGTGTGCAGGAGAGCTTTTCAGAAGAGGAAGAAGCAGTGACTTGGACATGCAGAATAACGCATTTTCTTACTGCGATGTTGAACCTTGAAAAATTAGCCTGAGCTGTTTAAGTCTGTCAGGGTCACAAACAGGTAGGAGAAAATCATATAAAATATACCAATATATACATACATAGCTCCTCCTGCCACAGAATAAGGAGCGACTGAATTGAAAGCAAGTTTAGTGAGAGAATAAATTGTTTGTAATTGACCAGAGCTAATTGCACAGATTATTAAAAACGTGGTAGAAAAGGATGAAGATTTAGGATGCAACCCCCATATCAGCCTTAGGCTTGGAAGATGTGAGTTTTTCCTGAGGAATGGCTTGCACGCATCCATGATTTGCCTGTCACAAGGCAGCACTATGAAAGAGGAGGCTGCATGGCTACAAGGTCCACGGGAGAATTTGGCATCCACCGTAGGCAGGATCTCGGTAGACAGCGGCTCATGAGAACTGAGTTCTTAAAGCGCTGAGGTTGCAGGGGTGCTGAGGTGAAGGTGCCTCTCCCCACTCACCGTCATTCAGAGAAGGTCTCACCGAGATTTGCTAAATGCAAATGCACCAGTCTGGTCAGATGGGAATGGAGAAGTCTTCAGCCCAGGAAAGATCTGCGAGGAGAAATAGATCAGAGGGCAAATCTTGAGTCATTCCAAGAAAAGGAGCAGAGAGAGTTATTTGCCATTTTTTGTAATACCAGCACTGACGACCAAGCTGATTTACCAGGCAACAGGTTCAAAACAAACCAAAATGGGTAGTTTTTGTCACACAGCCTGTAGTTAAACTGGCAGTCTTACTCCCACAAGATGTGGGTGCCAAAAGTCAGACCAGTTCAAAAGCCTGTTTGAACAGTTCCCCACTGGCAGCCCTGTGCTCAAAGCCTCTCAGGCTCAGAAAGCCAAGGAAGTAGTGTTGGAGGAGCATTGGTTTGA
Organism: Limosa lapponica baueri; assembly: GCA_002844005.1. Classification (NCBI taxonomy): domain Eukaryota; kingdom Metazoa; phylum Chordata; class Aves; order Charadriiformes; family Scolopacidae; genus Limosa; species Limosa lapponica. Next base: position 1,434,158 of record KZ505652.1, on the reverse strand, counting down.
GCTTGCCCTGTTCCTGTGTTCCGTGTTGTGGAGCAGGAATTGCTCCTGATGGCTGTCAGACTAAATACTGGACTAAAAGCGCTCATCTACAGCTCTCCTTAGGTTCACACCTGCTTTGATCAAGCATTGGCGTTGTAACCTTCAAGCTCTGCTCTCTGCACACTTGGCTTCTGTTGTGTTGATTTTTACCTGTGGGATTTGTACCTTGGATACCGCATTCCTCTTTTCAGACTGTTGCTCTCGATGGCAGCAGAGCGGGCTGCACCCCCACGCTTAGCAGGCAGGCGAAACAAGCTCGTTAACGCTCTGCATTTCAGCAGCCGGACTGACGTGCCCCCAGAAGGCCAATTTCATTTTGGCTGAACTAACAGCTTCAGTTGAAAATCATTAAAGGGCTGCTTGTTCTTGAAGGCAGCGGTGGGTTCCTGATTTGCAAGGTTGCCCAAGGCAATGACATATTAAAACTAAGGTTAATGTAAGGTTAAAACTCTTACCTCACAGATAATTTCATTCTTAAAAGGCATCTGATATAACCAATTTGAGTCATATTTTTTTCAATGGAAAAGAAGGTGTGTTCACTTGAGTTTCTTTAATGAACATTGTCAGAAAAATCAGCTGGGTCAGTGTTAGAGCTATTAAATGCCCTCTGCTCCCTTGGAGCTATTAAATACCAATTATTAATATTTGTGTTTAATCTTAGCTTACATCTAAGGCTCCCGAAGCCCTCAAGAAACATTTCTCTTTGTGGCAGCGACGTGTTAGTGCTGACTGGTGTTACCCTTGTCCTGAGAGGTCCCATCTGAGCTTGTCATGTTGGGTGTTGTCCAAGAGCTCAGGCAGGTCCTGCCTCAAGCTGCTGAAGGCAGCAGGGTGACCTAGTTGCCGGGGGGGGGACCAGGCACGGAGACAAAACAGGCAGCACATTCCCACACGGTGGGAATGTGCACCGGCTCTTTCTGCCTTGGAGCCGTGAGGGTCTGCGGTGCTGAGTGCCCCAGTTGGATCACGGAGCATCCCGTGTCCTCCAGGTCCAGCTGAGGCTGCTGAGGGCTCACACTGATTCCTTTGACAACCTCATGTGATACTCTGATGCTTTACTGTACCTATAGAACCTCCTGCATCTTTGATAAACTCTCAGACTTAATTGCTAGTCTACCCATAGGTAAGACTTTTTAGTTAAAATAGCTGTTTTCTCTTTGATGTTTGTCCAGGGGTTCACTAATTAATATTAATGCAGTTTTTTCTCTCAGTCCCAGCTGTCCACCACAGTCATTGGGATTTATATTGGCCTTACCTCCTGGACTCAGATCTGAGTTCCATTTTAGGAACTACTGAGCTTGTAATGCATACAGGCTCCAAAACGTGAGACCCTTTCACTCTTCACTGGTGTTCATTGTCTTTATTTTGCCTTTTTTTTTTACAAGCTGAATCTGATGCTCAGAAAGTGAGCTGTCTCCAACTGCCAAGATGGTAATAAACGTCTGTCTCCCACAGTTCAAGCCTAGAATTCACTGCAACAAGGTAAAATGATGATGGGGGAGGGGGTAGGGAGCTGGAGGGTGGCGTGCTGGACTGGTTGGGGCTGGGGAGGGCTTCTTCGCTGCTCATCTGTGATAATTAGCAGTGTTTCTGGAAGACTGATTTTTGGCTGGCCATGCCAGACTTACCTGAGAAAACAAAGCAAAGACAACTCACAGCAAACTCCTGTCATTTTGTGTGGTCTGGCTGGTTCAGGGAGGGATTTTAACCTGGGAGGCTGCGTATGTCCACTGGCAGCAGAAGCACTGAGGACAGATGCAGGTAAAGGGGAGGCTTTTTCTCTGCAAAGCCAAGAGCATTTTTGTCAGTTAAAATCATGTTCCAGTGATGTGGGAGGGTTGTGATTTGGGTAGGTTTGCCCACGGCTTTCTCTTCCAAGCTCACCAGTCTCCTGTCATTCCCAGGAAGGAGGTTTTGTGAACTGATCTTGGGAATCTGGGCTCCTGGATCCCCTTCCCCTTCTGTGATTTGGACTTGAGGGTCACTGATGTGCAAACACCAAGAGAACCCATGTCTGGGTGTTCGGGATCTGCAGCTCATGAAAAGATAAAGTGGAGCTGAAGGCTTAGTACTTTGCAAAATCAGTATTGAGAGATTGCCCATGAGATACTGTTCAAAATTTCTTTTATCCTGTCTACGCTTTGGTCAATCTCTGCTAGGTAGTGTTAGAACACTGTGTAACCTCATGTGATGGCTCTGATGAGGCATGCACTAAGTGTTGGAGGAGAAGCCCTAATTTTGCAGGATCTTAAAACAAAACAGGTGTGCGTGTTTTGCTTGAGATACATTTTTGCCTGCAATATTTCAGCTTTCCCTTTGTCTAGTAGAATATGCAGCTCTTGACAAGGTTTGCTGAAGTTACTGTGCTCTACAAGTAGTTACATTTTCACCCAGCATCATCAGAATCTCTTAGAAACTAACGCGGTTTTAATTCAAAGCCTTTTTTTAATTGTAAGTCTCCCCACCAGCTCACACTCCAAAATCCAAGACAGTCTTGGATTTTTCAGTATTGTTCTGTAAAAATAGCAACACAGGTGGTATGTTCAGAGACCCAGCCATCCTACCAGGGTTTGGTGTGATGTGATCAGGAGGGTGTGGAGTGACCATAATAAGCAGGTGGAATAAATAAATATTTGTTGCTGTTATGTATTCATTTAGTGAGCGCTACAGACTTTTTAGGCCTCAGGGCTTCCAGGAAGGGGAATGCCTAGAGCCAGTCTGTCCAGGAGCAGATCACAGGGTGAGATGGCATGTTCTAGGAGACAAAGGGTGAGACCCAGCCTGGTTAGAGAGATCTTCCTCAGGGATGGGTAGAGTGGATCCCCAGAGCAGAAGTCAGTTGGCTAGCTGCCCTCCAGAGGTTTCTCTGGGATCCTTTACCTGGGTGATTCAGACTACATCTCCACGTGGCAGGACAGGCTGACATAATGTTTCACCTCTGTTGAAAGAGAAGGCTCCTGTCTCCCCCCTGCACACATGCTCTGCTCCCAGCCACACTCTCCCACTTGATTTAGTTCACTGACCCAGCAGAAAACACAAACCCTCCATAATTTTCCACTCCTTTAGCAGGTTAAATCAGCTCTGCAAATGCCAGGTAACAGGATGCAGATAAGAGTGGATGGGACCATGTGGCTGGAGGAGGGTGGGAGTGGGTCTGCTCTGCCTCAGCAGCAGAGATCTCCTGTGTTGTCTCAGCTGCACGTGAAACCACAGCTGTGGATCCTAGTTGATGTCATCTTGCAAATCCACGTAACTGCTTGTGAAATTAGTTTCCTTTTATTTTCTTGCTTCAATTTAAATCCATTTTTCTCTTGAAATACAGATTTCTGCTGATGGTTACGAAGTGGAGAATCTGATCTCCGAAGACCTTGCCAGGAGAAATCGTGGTTTCCGCAGCGAGTACTTTATCAAACCTCCAGTCCATGTCACCATCTCTTTTCCTTTCAACATTGAGATCTGCAGGATTAATATCGATGTCTCATCTGGGGGATACCAAACCTTCTCTGGGCTCGAAGTTTACACCTCTACCTCATGCAATAAGACCTCTTGGCAGAGCCCTGAGGGTCAATTCTCAGGTCTGGCCGGTCAGCCTGTGTCAGACAAAGACACTTTCACACTGGTGGGCAAAGCTGTCTTGAAAAATCAAAGCAAAGTGACGTTCGGCCACAGAGGCTTCAAGCCGAGGCCTCCCTTCCATCAGATGGAAAATGTCTTCTCTTACCCTGGCTCTGCATCTCAAGACCTCTGGAACAAAGGGCCTGCCTCCCTGAGCAACGTGTCGCACTTAAAAATCTGCATCACCCACGTGGCCGGAGGTGGCCTGCCTTGCATTAAGAGGCTGGAGGTGTGGGCACAGCCTGCCAAATCATGCCCACAGGAGGTGATCGAGGGTGTCTTTCAGGTGGCCTCCCAGTTCTTCACCCAGGATGTCGGCAGCCTCAAGCCAGAGCTCTGGACACCAATGGAGAGCGACTGCGTGCCCTTCAGTGCCAATGACAGTGAGCAGCAGACCCTCCACAAGCTGGTGGATGTTGTCCAAGACATCCCCGAAGAATTCCTGGACCCCATCACTCTGGAGATAATGACCTTCCCCATGCTCCTGCCCTCCGGCAAGGTGATCGACCAGACTACCCTGGAAAAATGCAACCGGAGTGAGGCGTCTTGGGGCAGGGTACCCAGCGATCCTTTCACTGGGGTGGCCTTCAGCCAGCACTCACAGCCCCTACCTCACCCTACCCTCAAGGCCAGGATAGACCACTTCCTCTTACAGCACAGCATCCCTGGCACCAACCTGCTCGGGAGGGCTCATGCCTCAGAAATGCTCGTACCTTCTTCCATAACAATGTCTTCTCTGAAAAGGAAAATGGACTGTATGGATCAGAGCTCTGTGCAGCCTCCCTATTTTTCTTCTACAAACTTACTTGTCACATCTACCTCAGAGAACAGTGCTAAAAAAATGAAAACTGACAATGACTCGCATTTGATCCACATGGACTGTTCGACAGGTATCATGGCTCCCTAAGTCATTTGTGTTTCTTGGGTGTCTGGATGGCCTGGGGCCAGGTTTTCAAGTCAGGAGACTCCAATACAGGTTCCCGCCCCACCTCTAGAAAGCTTTAAGGCCATTGTATTTTTGCTCTTGATGGATGTCATGGAAGTCCAGGTCATCGTCTCATTCACCTCCCCTCTCCTCAGTACAACCTGCCATCCTGGATGGTGTTTGCTCCCATTCTGTTCCACTTTTTCTCATCTCTAGGCTCATCGTTCCCGTTGTGTTACCTGTGCAGTCTGTTTCACAGCCCTCTTGTTTGCTCAGATCACCGAGTTTCCCTTTTAGTTTGTATTTCTTTTCTTCTCTTTGCTTTCAAGCCACTGTCCGTGTGGAGACAGTGTTTTTCTCACAGTGTGCTGGTTTGAAGTTTCTTTATCATGGGTGATTTATTTTCCCAGCTATCCAATATCTTCTTGGATCAGCAAGAAAATATGCAGCAGGAGGAAAGGAAATGTCTGGTGGTGATGGTATGGGGAGTCCTGGCTGGTGTGGATCTTATCACGAGGAGTGAGGTGGGGAGGAAAGTGGGGAATGGGACACTAATCCTGCTCCTGGATTTCCCTAGACAGGCACTGGCTGGGGGACTCTTGGTGCGGCTGGTTCCTTGCACGCTCAGCGTCATTGCACAGATTGTGTCCCTGGGACGCGCTGGCTGCTTACCTTCTCACAGGGCTGCTTTTGCTGTGGCAGAGGCTGAGCTTGGGCAGCGTGTCCTGCACAGCCTCCCATCTACACTAATCTTAGTGCAGCAGCGCGAGGGCAGGGAACAAACAATAGGAAGGGAACTGCAGGCAGTGCTGCCTTCAGAGCAGGAAGAAGACAGCACAGGCTGGGAGAGTCTTGCACAGGGTTTGCAGTTGGTTATAGCAGAAAACCAGATAGAGACATTAGACAAGGGATGTGACTTGTGCCTACAGGGGAAGGAAATGGCCACTGGTTTTCTTTTGTTCTTGCTTTTCTCAGTGATCTGGGAGCAGTGTCACTGGGCATAAACTTCAGAAAAAACAGTCTAGACCTGCAACCCTGAGATAAATTCCCCGAAAAGCTGAGTGTTTTCACCCACCTTGGTCCCCAGACGTGCCACAGCTGCTCACCAAGCAGCCAACGCAGTGTTGCAGCAGCATGACAGACCTTTGGACCCACCGAGCGCTGGGAGCAGGAGTGTAGGATACTCCTTGTAGGTCCAGCAGCTCCCATCCAGCAGCATTCAAGTGCTGGGGTGGGCTGGACTGGTGAGGAAGTGACAGTCCTTAGAAAGCGAAGGTGATCTGTGGTTTAAATACCAAGGAGATTCAACCCTCTCTCCCCAAGATCTGTTCCCTCTTGTGGTTTATTCTCTAATGACTAGGACCTTCAGCTTCCACTCTGTGGTGAAGAGCTTGGCTTGTGGGCAATTGCTCCTCTTGACTCCACGCTAGATCTTTTGCCCGAATCCACATCTATTTTGCCATGTTTGCTTTCTCCCTTGTTGGCACAGGAATTCCTGAAATGTTTTGGAGTTGCTGTCGGTGCAATTGTTACGTAGATATAACTGTACTTCATACAGCAACACTTACATTTTCTACAGTTAAACTGAGTTACTGCTTTAGGTCATAATCCCACTGGAGGAGGAAGGTGAATGTAAGCGGGAGGAGGGAGGGAGACGTCTTTAACGGTCTCATATTTAGATGGGCTTGAAGAGAGCAGCAGCGTCTGAGGCCATCTGTTGGAAGCAGTCTGGTCTGAGTAGGACGGTATAAATACATGGTGCACAGGTGTCTTCTGGTCACGTAAGGGCTGTCTCTCTAGGCAGGTAAGTCGAGTTTTCTTGTGTTCATTAAACGAGTGGTCTGTAACACATCAAAATGTGGCCCACAGCTTCTCATCGCTACTCCTGCCTGCTAGTACCTTTCTCTCCCATCAGCTTTCTCCCAAAATTGCCCAAAAACGTTTCAAGGAAAAAAACTTATGTGGTCATTTGATTTTAAACAAATTCTTTAAAGACTTGGCTAAAAATATTTGATATTGGGTGATAGTGGAAAGAGTAGGAAGAAGTCAAGACTGCACATTTCTGCTCTGAGATCTCAGTCTAAAGCTCATTCCGTGTTTTAGGAGGAATCACTAGTTATTTTCACTGCAGAGGCGTGTAACGGCTCCTGCTGGGGATGTGTCCCCGCCCCACATGAGCAGGGACTGTCCTGTGGGGTCCTGGAGCTCCCGCGGGAGCTGTGCCCATACATAAATAAAAGCACAGTGCTCATCCCAGGAAGCTCATGCTTCAGTATTTCATCAGCCTTGATTGCTGTAGCAAATGTGCAGCACTAATTCAAAGGTCTTCCTTTGGGAGATGGGTTTAACAGAATTAGTGATGCAGACATCGTTCTCTTAATGCCTAGTCTTAATTAACGCCTTCGGCATTGGACAAAACACTGCAGGGAAGGGTCCAGCCCTGTGCCTTTGGCTTTATCCCTTGGCTTAGAGCTAGGACAGAGAGAAAAAAGAGAATGCCCAGATTTTGGTAGTGACTTAAATGTTTCCAGTTAGCTGCACAAAGCAAGCCTGGGAGCACTGGGCTGGGACCCTCGGAGCAGGCTGAGGGAGCTGCCTGAGATTTTGGAGAGAAATGTGTTTCTGGATCATTTGGCATTTTGGCCTTTTTTGGACCTGCAGGTATAAGCCAGCACCTGAATGTTTGTTGGCTCTGGGGCATGACACGAGTGTCTGACAGTAGTCCCTAGGGCTTTTCATCTTTAGGCCCCAAAGGAGATGAGGCACTACACCCTCATCCTGGCACCTTGGTGGGGGAAAGAGACCTCTTGACAAAACAAGCGGCGGAGCTCCTAAGATCCTGAGTGTTGTCCCAAAGGTTCAGAGGCAGAGCAGCATTTCTGTTGTGCGTTGACAGCTTGCTTTTTCCCGGCACCCACTTCTTGAGCTTGTGCTTTTCGTTGCAGATCTGGTCTCTCACGAGCAAAAACTGTCGGAGAGCTTGGACACTGCCTTGAACTCGGCGCTCAGCTCCATGCCCTCGTTTACGGCCAAGCTGATGAAAAGCCAGCAGCAGGCGCAGAGCGAGGGGGGCTGCAGCAGTTCCTGGAGCGTGGGCACCGTCCTCGGTAAGCAACGGGCGCCTCTGCTTCACCTTTGGGAGCGAGAGAGGAGAACTGGGACTGGGTTACCGGGGAGGGTTTTGCTGCTGCTCAGCATCTTTCTGTGCCTCTTCAGACCCCAAAAGATTATATATTCAACATGAAAATATTGTCTCCCAGCAAGCTTTGCATAACAATCCCTAACTACTGCTTTAGTATCTCAGCAGTTTTAATGGTTTATTCTCCCAGTGAAGCAGATTAGACCTTGTTGACCCCTAGAAAGGGAGGTGTGTGGTCCATGTCCACAGTCAAGGCAGACTTCAGCACGGGTGCTGTGATTTCCCCGTGGTGTTGGCTGTCGCTTGTCTGTGCTGCCCAAGGAGGGCCCTGGGTACGGAATCACAGAATGGTACATTGTGCTGAGACGCGGCGCTCGGCCCAGCCTGCAACCAGGGCAGGTCAGACCGAGAGCTCGCCCTGCGTCGGGGCTTCGGCTGCTCCCAGAGCTCTGCGGTTTGGGCTGGGGGGCTTGCACAGAGCAAGCTGGAGAGTTGCCACATGGATGGGGAATGAGTCTGGTGCGGAGAGGCAGCTGGAGAGGCATAAACCTAGCAAATGCTGGCCTTTAACAGGAGCAGGTAATGGTAGCAAGGTCACAGGCCGACCAGCCAAGTGCGTGCCCAGAATCCCCTCAGGTTTGAATATATATAGGCCAGGCGGTTGAGTCCTCACAGTTTTCATCCCACCTGCCAGCTACATAGGCCAATCCCTCTGTGTATGCATTCCCAAAATTATTTCTTCAGGGTGCAGGGAATCGTTGAACCTTCATATGTCCCTCCCCAGGCCGGTGCCCTAACTGCTGCCTTCCTCCTCCTCCTCCCCTGAGCGAGGGTCTGCTTGTGGCAGAGGAGGGGGCTCGGGGGACCAAGTGACCCTGAGAACAGGCTGGGGCTGTGCAGCTCCCAGTGGCTCTCTCTCTGAATAGCTTTTGCTGTTTCACAGTGACATTAAGCTATTAAGCTTTTTCCTGTCCCCTTTAAAATTGCTGCTGTTTAAGAGTTGACTGAGTAGCCCTTGATAGGTGGTGTGTGACAGGAATGCAAAGTGATACCTAAAGCGTTTCTCTTGGGAATCGGTGATCTTAATTCATTGGAAAAGCAGAAGGGAGGCTGATTCAGTCTCAGTAAAAGTGAAAAGCCCTTTGTAGTCATCTGTCCTCAATTAAAAGCCTGATGGTGCAAATGCTGACGTGATCCAACCCTTTCTGAGCACAACCTGCCCCAGAAGCCAGGCCATTCCCTTTTCCTTAAGGCAGTGATAGAGAACAGTAGCCACGGTCCTGAGCGACGAGTGCCTACGGCTGTGCCCTGCACCCAAAGAGAGGGGGGCCCTCTGCTCCTAGGCAGGATTGTGCATGTAAAGGGTCACACAGTGCGGACTTCTCATCCCCCCAACCGAGCCACTTCTCTTCTCACCTTTGCAGAGCACGGCAGGAGCAGCCAAACGCAAGGATGCGCTTCCTGCGGCAAAACCTTCTCCTCTTATTTCAAAACGGAGCCCGTTTACCAGCTTTCCTGCGGCCACCTCATGTGCCGCCCGTGCTTGGCCGAGAAGCAGAAGTCTCTGTCGTCGATACTGTGCGGGAGCTGTAAGAGGGCGGCTGCCACGCACGACGTCAGGAGGGTTCACTTCTGAGCCCTCGGCTGCCGGAGCCTGCCGGGAGGAGGAGAAGAAGGAGCCGCTGCTGTTCCCAGTGTCCGTATCGATCCGTAGGAGGACAAAGGCCTTTGGAGAGCTTGCCAGATGAGCACCCGTAACGGCGGAGAGGACTCGGTCTTCTTGTGCTTACAGAGTAGTGGGGGGTGGGGGGGTTAGAGCATCGCGCCAGAGCAGAGCGATCTGAGGATAATAAAAGCCATAGCTTCTTTAACAAGGAATATGTATTTATACAGAACTGATTTCCACCTGTCGTCCCCGCCCTCTTACCACCACCCCAGTGGCTCCGTGGTTTAGCATAGGTGCCTTTTGGACTGTGAGTTTAGCTTCCCTGTGAGTTAAAACCATTTACATATTTGACGAGCAGCCATTCGGCCGTGGACCAGGCGAAGTCCCTGTGATTGAGAACATGCAAGCTACCTGATGTCTGCCCTTCCCTGCCTCCCTCCCCTCCTCCCTGTGGTGCCCTCGCCGTGCTGCAGGAGCACCTCCTTCATCCCGGAGTCCAGCAAGTCACAAAGAGAGGTCGTGGTTAGTGCGTGAGTAGCCAGCAGCGATCTCATCCTGCTCGTATGGACTCTCGCAGAAAAGCCATCACGTTACACCAAACGTCACTCTCGGTTTTGTGTCGTGTGACTGGACCAGCTCCCGTCTGGCTGATAGACATTTAAGCCTTAATAAAATTATGTTTAAAGTCAGGTTCTCTTTCTGACTCGTAATTGGTCTCATTGTGCTGCTTAATGATTTCGTGGAGTGAATCTCTTTGCAGAGTACTGAATAAATGGGCTGGAAAAAGCTAAGCAAGTTGACACAAAGGATCTGCAGACCTGTGGGTTTTAGGGGAGTTGTCACAGCAGCTGCATGGACCATCACAGGGTTGGGACTCAGATACCTAAACCCGAGGAGGTCTGGTCTTCAAAGAGCTGTTCAGAAAAAAGCCAGAAGGAAAAATCACTCAGATACATTCTGTCTCCATCGTGTCCTGGAAGTGTTGAGGGTAAGGTGACAGCAGAGGGTTTTGTCACCTGTATAACACCCTGCTGCTGTCACTTAATTGGTAATTTCTCTCCTCAGAGCAGACATTCCTCGCTGATGTTCTGCGCCAGTTTCTCTGGGGTAATGAGCCTCCAGCTGACTCAACTCACCTTTGCATCTAATACCTTTAGTCTCTTAAAAGGCACCTACTTGCTGAGCAACCCAGAATGTTCGTGGTCACGGGAAGTAGCGGGCTCATCAAGCACCTGAAGCACAGCTTTGTATCAGCCCAGAACTGATCTCGCTCCTCATCTGCGTCAGTGGGAGTTTATAATCCATCTCCATTTATAGCAAAAATAGGAAGTCCCCCATCTTTAAATAATAAACGGTTAGAAAATAGTAAAAAAAAATTCCTAAAAATCCCACGACTCAGAGGCAGCAAAAAATCCTCTTAGCTCTGTGGTGGTGTCACGTTTGCAGTGAACCATCCCAGGGTGATTCAGCTCTAGCACCTCCTCCGCCCCACATCTCCGGGGAGCAATCACTGCTGCAGGCGCTCCCCATCCCCACAGCCATCTCGGTCTTCTCTGGCGCTAACGAAGCCCCGTCGCCTCCGGCAAAACCCAAAGCCACCGTCTCAGCCAAGCGTCTCTCCTGCCCAAAAGTTCTCGTGATATCCTGCAGCTGGACAGTGACTGGGGCTGGGAGCTGTTGTGCTGGGGTTGAAGGCGAGTTCTCTTTCAAGGTCCCTTTCTCCCTTCTCCAGGGAGGGCCAAGCATGGAGCCTGATGGAGCAGAGGCTGGAAGGGGTAGCACAGGGGGACATCTGGTCCAACCCCTGCTTAAAGGAGAGCTCATCTCCATGTTGTATCAGATTTCTCAGATCCTTCATCCACCCTGTTTCTCCTTAACCCTGTAGGACCCTTTGGTGGCAAGTTTCGACCCCTGTGTCCCCTCTTGCTACACAGGGATGGAGAAGGGATGAATTTCCCTCTGCTCCCACCTCTTCAGGAGGGACCACGTACCCCCAGCCTGGTGTGAGTCCTTCCTGATCGCTCCCCTTGCAAAGGAGCTGAGCACCGAAACCTCTGTGGGCAGCAGAGACCTTCTCTGCACCCTGGGAAGATGGGCTTGGTGGTGGCTGACACATAGCCGGGACTTCCCGTGGGGTCTTCTGCCAGGACACAGGGCAATTCCCCGTAAGCTCCCATGCAGGATGGGCAGATGCCACAAGCAATTCATTCGCCGGCACCAAGCCTGTCTTCTCTTCAGGAGGTGGGGAACAGCCTTTGATAGAAGGCCTGAGCAATTTCCTCTAACGCTCTCCTTCAAGCGCTTTTAGGAGGACAAATCCAGCCCTTGCTGGTCAGTGACCTCCTGATGTGACGTCTGCATCCCAGTGGGATGGATTTGGATGGCCAAATGATAAAGGCAGTGCCCCAGCAGATCATCATGTTGGCTGCTCTGCCGCCTTTAAATGAGCATCAAAGCTACTGTCCATCTTGTCATGGAAGCAGAGGAACACCTTTAACCGTGACAGGAAAAAAAGAAGGTGCTGTGCTCAGCCAGGAGGTGCAGGTTCCCCCCCTCCCCATCAGCCTCCAGCCATTAACCCCTGTCAGTCGCAAGTTCACGACGACCGGCTGAAAGGCTTGTGAGAGGCTCGGGGAGAAGCAACCACTGCTAAATGCCGTGAAGACAGGCCCATTTGAGGAGCTTTAGTTCACCCAGACAGGAGATGGGAGTGCTCCTTTGGCAGCCTGAACTGCTTTCTACTGCCAGTGCAGGAGGAACCTGTTTAAATAAAGTCTCTCCTTCTCTGCTGTGAGCTGCATCCCTCTCCAGCCACAGGCAAAGGCAGAGAAATGCACAACTTGGTGAAACTCCAGTTTTCCATGTGGTACCCGGTGTCCTTAAATTTATTCTGATTAAACTTTGCCACTTTGACCTCTGCATTCGGCAGCATGGGCTGTGGTAGAGCACCACGACCTCCATCCTCTCTCCTGCCGCTGGAGGGGCCCTTAGGAACCTCGGTGGAGGTTTCAAAGCTAACGAAGCTCCCGCTGTTAATGAAGGATGAAGAGAACATACTGGCGGTTTTCCCTGACCACGCGCAAGGGTGTGATCACTCAAGAATTCGAAAAAAATCATAATTTCTGTGCAGCAATGACGCTTAAAGCTACAGGTGTAGCCAGAGGGTGGTTTACGTGCACAATGCAGCAGGAGCCTTGTGGGTCACTGCTGGACACCCCCTTTCCCATCACCCAGGTTATTCTGCGATGTGAAAAGCGATTGGGAAGGGCCCAAGCAGCGAAGCTCCGCAGCTGAGCCTCTCCAGCCCCTTTGCTGATGTCTAGGAAGAGCTGCAGCCATATTTCGGCTGAGCAGAGGGGGGGAGGTGGATTTGAGGATGCTGCCCACTCCCCACCCTGTGGCAGGCCTTTGGGGCTTTCCTCCGCGAGCTGAGGCGAGCTGGGTTATAGATAGCAGGCAGCTAACGCCGCTGATTAATGCCACGGTGCCCACATCGCCTGCCTCGCATGTCGTTAGGAGATCAGCACTAATGAAGGGGGCTCCTCTGGGGCCCCGGGAAGAGCAGGGACGTGGCAGAGCAAATCCAGTGCTGGGGACGCAGAGAAGGGACCCTGTGGCTGATGTTGGGGGATTTGGAGCATGGATTCGAGTAGCCCCAAAGCATCAGGCAGGCGCTGGATGTGGGTTGGGGGCCTCAGCATCACCCCAGGGCCATGGCCGGGTACCAGTGAGCAGCACTGCCCAGCAAGGACACTCCCAGCTGGATCTGCCCAGCCCCATGAAACCCCATCACCCTGAGATCACTTCCCCCATGACTCACCCCAGGTGACCCCAATATTTTCATCCCCTAAACCCCCTTTTTATGTTTTCTACACGGTTTTTGCCTCCCCCTGTCGCCTCCTTTCCACCTCATCCTCCCCTTGATTCCTGTAAGTGATTCTGTGTTGTGGCTGCGGAGCCTCTGCAACTTGGAAAAACATTTTATTAACCTTCCTTGACTTTAAAGAGCATAATTACATTTTAATCTCATATTCCCGCGTTATCATTCCAGACACAGAGTCATTTTAATGCAGATCATTCCTGGCTAATGTAATTTTACGATACAGTAATGAAGAGATGGAGCATGAGCGTGTAACACCCAATTTAGAGCTGACATTTGGGTTTCTTTTAAAGAAAAGTTTTCCCAGCCGAGGGCTTTTGCGTCCTCCTCAGCCCTACAACGCAAGTGGGTTTCGGCTCCCACTGTGAAGGGATGGGTTTGGATGGGGAAACATGGCTGGTGCTAATAACATTGGTCATTAAAGCTGCCCACGGCTGCCCCATGTGGGTGATTCAGCGTTTCCGGTGGTGGGCACAGGGCAAATTTGGGAACTTGACGATCCCTTGGTCCCAGGGAGACCTAAATCAGGGGCTACGGTTACCTCCACCCTTCTCAGAGGGGGAATCACCCTCATTTTACCCATCAAAAAGCCCGAGAACCCCCCAGAACCCAGGATGGTCACTCACCCAGGTTGATGCATCCCTCCAAAATCACAGGACAGGAGACAGGCGCAGGCTGGGACCCCCAGCTTGGATAGCATAACCCCCAAAATAGATGCTTCCCCTAACCCCTGCATACCTCAGTTTCCTCTGGGCTGCAGAGCAATGCTCTCAGGTTCATCCTCCTCCTTGCTGATGCCGCTGAAGCCCAGTAATGTCCACTTTGCTTTTGAAAGCATTTTGATTTTGCCAGGGTAGATTTCAGCAGGACCACAGCTCCCCCAAGGGATGCTTCAGCAGAGCAGCCCCTTCCCCACCCAGGGTATCACCACCCCCCTCATTACAACCTCAGCTGAGCCAGTTTGGGTCGCTGATCTGGCAGAAAAGGGATGCTAATGAGGGTGAGAAAATGAGGGATGCTAACAAGGGTGGGGAAAAGTCACGCTCCAGCCACCCCAAGGAAACCCCAGGCTGATTTTTATGATTCCCTGCCTCAATTCTCCATCTTTGATGAAGATGAGTTCAGGATGGGCTGAAGAGTAGAAAATCACCCCAGAGGCTCGACAACAGCTGGTGGAAACCCCCCCCCCATTGCCCACTCCCTCCCTCCCAGCACCCCTAAATGAGCCCCTCCTAATTGCCAGCCCCAGTGTTTTGTTGGGGGAGGGGCGGCAGGTGCTCATTAGGCACCTGATTTCCCTCTACATATTAATTTCACATTGCCGAGGTCACCCTCAGCATTGCTGGAAAGGGGATCTGGGACCAGCAGGAATATTCATGGCTGGATGGGGTGGGGAGGGGTTTTTGCTGCTGTTTGCCCCATACCAATATTTCCAACAGCCCATCAGTGATGTGAGCGTGCTGGGTCTCAGAGCAGGTGGGACCCACTGGGTGCCAACGGGAATCTCAATGCCAGATCCGAGGATGCATTTTCCTTTTCTGCTCTCTCTCTGCCACTGGTTTCTCTGCCTTCTTGTTTCTTGGAGAAAAAGAGGTGGAGCAGGTGAGCGGTGGGTGGCAACGACAGGCCCCTTTGGGGCCAGGTTGTGGCAGGGTCCTGCTCTACACCCCGGTGCTCTGTGGTTCAGCGCTGCAGATGAGCCCCTTGTCTTTGTGCACCCCAGAGTCCTCCCCCCCAGCCCTGACCCCATCACTCCCCTCCAGCATCCCTCCCAGACCAGCATAGTTCCAACCAGTACCCCTCCCAAGCTGGTATCCCTCCCCAAACCAGCATCCTCCAAAGCAGCATCCCTCCCCAAACCAGCATCTTCTGAATGAGCTTCCCTCCTCAAACCATCACCACTCGCAGACTAGCATCCCTCTGAAACCAGCATCGCTCCCAAAACCCATATCCCTCCCAAACCAGCAGCCTCCAATCCAGGATCCCTCCCAGACCCTTCCAAACCAACAACCTTCTCTGAACCAGTGTGTTCTGAATGAGCGTGTCCCCCCAAACCACCATCCCAGCCAGAGCAGCATCTTCTAAACCAGCATCCTTCCCAAACCAGCTACCTCCTCAGACCAGCATCCCTCCCAAACCTGCACCCCTCCCCAAATAGCATCCTCCAAAACAGCCATCTCTGAACCAGCAGCTTCTGAATGAGCATCTCTTCCCAAACCCACATCCCTCCCCAGCCAGCATCCTCGCACACCAGCACCTTCTGACTGAGCACCCTTCTCCAAACCCGCACCTCCCCCCCCCAAGTCCAGAACCACTCCCCAGGACCTGGCTGTCCCTGGGGTGGCCTGTGCCCCTCAGAGCAGCCACAGCTCGGTGACAGGAGGGATTCACCAGCCCTGAGCGCTGCCGCTTGTGCTCCTGCACTGAATCACCTCAATTACAGAGTCACTTGGATGTGATTTAGGGAAAAAAAAAAAAAAAAAGACAGTGAAAAAAAAAAAAAAAACAAAACCAACAAAAAAAAAACAACCCAGCCCTCTTCTTCCTCCTCCTCCTCCTCCCCCCCTGGGAAGGGGCGACAGCAGCATAAATAGCGGCTGGCGCAGCACGGGGCCAGATGCAAAGCGAGCGGCAGGGCGGGTGGCTTCCTCTGGCACGTGTGGCACCGCTGCAGGCACCCTCCGCCATGGCAGAGCCTTCGCTGCCCCTCTCCTTCCTCTGCCTCCTCGCCTTGTCCTCCGCCTGCTACATCCAGAACTGCCCCCGGGGCGGCAAGCGGGCCCTGGCCGACACAGCCCTCCGACAGGTACAGATGGGATGGGGACTTGGGGGGATGGGATGGAGCTTTGGGGGGGGATGTAGCAGCTCCGTGGGGTGCAGAGGCTCCCCATCACCTGTGGGCAACCTTGGCCGTGCCACAGTCCCCCAAGCAGCACAGAGTACCCCATTTTGGGGGAAGGCTGGGGAACATGCCCAAGGGCATGTGGTGGGGTAGTGGAGGAGGAATGAGTGAACTCCACCCCCCCACCCCCCAAAATGCTGCTGTCGCCTCAAGGAGAGGACTGGGCTCAGCCATAGCCGAGCATCCGCACAGGGGGACAGGGCACCCCCATGGAGCAGAGATGGGGAGGACACAGGGGGCAGCAGGAAGCCCCCAAAGTGGGGACACTGCCACAGCAGGAGGCCACGCTGCTGGTGGCAGGGACAAGACAGGTCACCCCAAGGGCTGGCAAAGCATGGAGAGGGGGTGGCTGTTTTCGAATACAAGGGGGTGTAAGCAGGGTGTACCCCCCCCTTTTTGTTTTTGGGGTACGGGGGACTCAAGTGTCTCCTTCCCCCAGTGCATGCCCTGCGGCCCCGGGAACAGAGGCAACTGCTTTGGCCCCGGCATCTGCTGCGGCTCCGAGCTGGGCTGTTACCTGGGCACGGCCGAGACGCGGCGCTGCGCCGAGGAAGACTACCTGCCTTCACCCTGCCAGGCCGGCGGGCAGCCCTGTGGCTCCAGTGGCCGCTGCGCCGCCCCCGGCATCTGCTGCACCGCTGGTAACATGGGGGGTGTCGGGAGTCAGCAGGATGGGGGTCCAGAGGAGAGTTTGGGGTGGCTTGGGACCATGGTGGGGGAGTGGTAATGGCAATGGCATAGGTCAGTCCTCCGGTTAGACCTCACCTTCCAAAGGGGAAACTGAGGCACAGAGCAGCAACAGTGTTGTCCCTGTTTTGGGATAATTTTGGGGTAGTGGGATTCAGACTAGACAGAAAGAAGAAATATTTTACGATCAGGGTGGTGAGACACTGGAACAGCTTGCCCAGAGAGGTGGTAGATGCCCCATGCCTGGAAACATTCAAGGTCAGGTTTGATGAGGCTCTGAGCAACCTGATCGAGTTGAAGATGTCCCTGCTCATTGCAGTGACCTTTAAAGGTCCCTTCCAACCCAACCCATTCTATGATTCTATGATAAGGATGGGTTCAGAGCGCCTTCTCCAGCCACCACCACAAGTTATTTCCCAGCCAGGCACATGCAGCCTCCTTGATGTGCCAGAAAAATTCCAGCCAGCCCCGCTCCCTGGTAAACGGGAGGGACGTGGCTGGAGCACAAGCTGTGCGGGCATCCCTGGCTGTCACCAACCCCTTTCCCACCTGAAAGTAAGACACTCGTGGTCCTAAATAACCCGTCCCATCATGACGTTTTGCTTTCTGTTGAAGAAACCTGTGCGATGGACGCTGGCTGCCTGGAGGAGGGCAGCGACGGGGCTCAGGAGGCGGCAGAGAAGAACCTGACGGTGCTGGACGGCTCGGCTGGAGACCTGCTCCTCAAGCTGATGCACTTGGCAAACCGGCAGCAGCAGGGCAAGCATCCCCTCCTCTGAGCTGGGGCGCGGGGCGTCTCCTGCACCGTCACTGATCCCCCCACCCCAGCCTTGTAAATACGAGACCCAATAAAAGTCCTTGTGCACTGTGGTGGCTTCGTCCAGGGTGCTGGGGACGGGTTATGGGGGGCTCCAGGGGACCCGTCCGGGGCTCAGGGATGGTGGGGTGGGAGTTTGGGTGTTGTTGGGTCTTCATCCCCCATTTTTTGCCCCCAAATCCCCATCCAGCCTCGTGTGGTCCAGCTCCCATCCACAGCGGTTTTACTGGGCTGGGTGCAGGATTTGGCCCCGTCCTTGCAGCTCTAAGGGAAAGCAGCCCAGGCTGAGCCGGCCTTCGGGGTCTGGCTATTGGGTCCCACCCCGGGAGCCCCAGCGGCACCTGGGGGAGCCGAACCTCCCAGCCCCTGGAGTTTGGGGCATCACACCCCAGGAGGTGCCACCATCGTGTTACCTCTTGGCCAAGACCCCTCTTCGAGGCAGATTCGAGGCCCTGTTGCCTTCAGGAACAGGCATTGCAGGTGGCTTCAAGACACATCTATTAAAAATGATAAAAAGTAAAGAAAACCACCCCCAAAAAAACCCCCAAGAGCAGAACGGTTTGGATTCCCAGCTTCATACAACCTCCCAGCTGGTCTCGTCTTTCTCCACCATTGCTCGTCAAATTGGTCCCCACCAGATACTGATGGGCAGGATCAGCCCCCGGCTTATTCCACACCACCACCACCCCCAAATTTGGGGTACCGTTACCCCAACCCTCTTACCCTCTCCCAGGTCTCTTACCCTGGCGGGGTCCCTGCTCCGGGCTCTCTCTGGGCTGGAATCTGGCCACAGGGCGGGGGACACCTCATCCTTTATAATGTCCCCGAGGGAGGTGGCACCTCCGGGGAGGTGGAGCTCCTGCACGCCAGTGGGCCCCATCCTGCCCACATCAGGTCCCCGCACCTCGAGGGGGTGCAGGATTAACCCAGCGCCCAGTTCATGCGATGAGCGTCTTATCCCAGCCCTGGGGAAGCAGGAGACCCAAAATCACCCCAAAATCATTGGGAAAGCACAGATGGGTGACCCCTAATTGTGAGATAAAGAAATTGGGCTGTTGAAGCCCACCCTGGCGCTCAGCCTGTCCCAGGGTGCAGGATGCAAACCCCAATATCTCCTGCAGCAACAGGGATGCATTGCTGAGCTGGGATGATGCTCCAGGCTGACGGGTGCCTCGGCATCGGGGCGTCAAGGTCCCCAAAAGCACCAGGAGCTGATAATTGGGTGTTTTTTCCCCACACTTGTCTGCCCAAGACGCACCCTAACCCTGCCCATGGGGGTCCGGGCACCCCCAGACCGGCTGCAGGGGCTCTGGGATGGTGATTCCCCCCACTCCCCGGTGCTGCAGCAGGACGGCAGCCGGGGCGGAGCTGCTGGGACACCACCCAGCAGATGCTGAGCCCCATTTCCAACCCCTTAACATGGACCCCAGTGCCCGGCTTGTCCCCAGTGCCCGGGACTCATCGGCTGCCTGACCCCAGGCGAGTGACGAGGACCTGTCTGCCCTTGCCACCAGCCACACTAAGTGGCAGATTTCGAAGCAAGCCAGAGGGGACAAGAAGAGGTCATGGCTCCCAGGCTTTGGGCTGCGTAATTCCTAATTAAGCAGGCGTGGGGAGGGACCAAGTTAATGGTCTTGATAGATTTAAGATTTGTCCACCGCAGAGGAATTTATGCAAGGCGGGAAGCTCTTAATCGCGGTAACGAAGGTGAGGGGCTGGGGTGAGCAGGACCGTGTGATTGCATCAGACTTCAGCCCCATCCTCACTGCTGTTTCTCCTGGGGGTCCTTCATCTGCTGACGACGTGGTCCAGAGCATCCCATCCACGTCCCGTGTGCAGCTCCGAGGCAGAAACAACAGGGAAATTTGGGGGTTTGGGCCTTTGCTGATGAGGTTTGATGTTTGCAGGCTGCCTTGGTGCTGTTAGATGAAAGCAGACAGGGATGGGCTCAGTGTCACCACCATCCCAAAGCAGGACAAGCCCAGCGTTTGAGCATCCCCCAAGAGGCAGGAAGAGATGGGTGAAAAGGACCAACACCACATTTCCCACCCCAGATTCCCACATGATCCCAGAGGGGAATACGGGTTTGGTTTCTCCTCACCAGAAGGGATCTGAAGCCAAGGGAAACACAATGTCCCTCTCACTCCAATCCTGGGTGGTTGTATCCCACCAGGCTATGGAGATGCCTTCTCTCAGCCCTACCCAACCCATGCCAAAGGGGTCCCGAACAGGACACGGAGTGACAAGCCACATCTCAGCAGCTCTAAGGGGTTGGCAGGAAAGGGACTCAAGCCCCAGACAGCATCCGCAGCCTCCGCACGTTTCCCCTGCCAAGGTTGGAGTCATCACCAAGGAGAAAACCAACACCTTGGCCTTGACCTCACATCCTCGACCTCTGACTATTAGCAGAGCCCTCCGGTGTGGAAAGCAATGCCTTGTGGTTTTTAAGGGAAATAGGTGACGCTGGTGGCGGCATCTGTAAGTAGGAGTCGGCACTATATATACACCACCGCTCGGTGGGATGAGAAGCCGAAAACCTTCCCGACCCCGCAGCCATGCCCTGCAAGGCGCTTGCCATCTGCCTCCTGGGGCTCCTGGCTCTCTCCTCCGCTTGCTACATCCAGAACTGCCCCATCGGGGGCAAACGCGCCATCCTGGACATGGAGATCAGGAAGGTAAGTCCCAGCGAGCTGGAGACCTCCTAACCTCCCCCTTTCCTTCTCCCTACCTTCCCCAAGCTTTCCCAGGGGTCCTGCGGGGAAGATGTGGGCAGGAGGGAGGAAAGGACAGGGCGACAAGGCTCAACCTGACCCCAGATGCTTTCACCTCTCCCCCACCTTTCTTCCCCCCTTTCCCCGAGCAGTGCATGCCCTGCGGTCCCAGGAACAAGGGCCGCTGCTTCGGCCCCAACATCTGCTGCGAAGAAGAGCTGGGTTGTTACATCGGCACCTCAGAAACCCTGCGGTGCCAGGAGGAAAACTTCTTGCCAACGCCCTGCGAGTCGGGACACAAACCCTGCGGCGGCAGCGGAGGCAGCTGTGCGACCCCCGGCATCTGCTGCAGCAGCGGTGAGGGCAGCGCCGGGTCCACCTCCCTTCTGGGACCCGCATCACGGGGGGGCTCACGCACCAGAGGTTACGATATCAAAGCGGGAGAGGGGATGTTACCCATACAATCATCTTTGTCCCGTCCGTCCATCCATCCATCTCCCAACAGCCAGGGCCACCCCACTCAGGCTTGATCCTGACCCCAGTGAAGGTGGTAACAGACCACAAGGTTTCAGGGAAGGTGGAAAGCAGAGAGCAACCACCTTCAGGGGGCTGAGCAAGCAGCAGGAATCCTGGAGTGCATGGCAGCCCATGCCCCCTCCTGCTTTCATTATGGTTTTCCAAAAATCCCTGCCTGCCCCCCAAGTTAGACGCTAACAGAGATCCTGCTACAAATCCTGGAGAGCTACAGGACACAAATCCTTGCTCAATGTTATTAAAAACCAGTGCCAGGGGGTCTCTGAGGACTGATTTGTGCCATCTTATTTTACCCTGTGCTCCCCCCTATCTCTCCCCACGCAGAGGGCTGTGTGCTCGATTCATCCTGCGACCAAGAGATGCTGATTGCATAGACCACCCCGGAGAGAAGAACCTGCAGGATCCCTTATCTATCGAGCCGTACCAGCCTCAGGCTGAGAACAGACGAGCCAAGGTCTGTCACTCAGATTTCAGTGATGATCTTAATTAGAAATAAACTTGTACAGAAAAAAAAAAAAAGCCTGTGTTTTTCATTTGCTTGCCTGGTTTAGGCACAGACTCGGGAGGGCTGGCTGGAGAGAAAAAGCCATTTTTAGGAAAGTGTAAGATAAAAAGCAAGGATTTAAGATCAATTCCTGCAGATGGTGTTTTATCCGAGTGAGGGAGGGCAGAGGGAACTGTGCTCTGTCTGCCTGCGATCTGGCTGCACTGCAGCAGACTCCAGCCTGGTGTCAGGTAGCCCAAAACCAGTGTTTTTGGAGCAAAACTGAGAGTACAGCTCAGTCTGCAAGACCACAATAAGGCAGAACCACCAAAGAGGACCCAGAGTAATTACAGGATTATCTACAACTTAAGCCCCAGGTTATGAGTAAACTAAGGCTGAAAGGGGGGAAGAGAAAAGGAGACACACAGAAGCCAGTGTCATTTAGCCATCCCCTAAGCACACTTTTCTCATTTAGCCACACCAACAGATGTGCAGAGGACGATTTAAAGGACCAGCAGCTCCTTCTACCACAGCAGAAGCCAGAGAAACAATCAATTCTTTCCCCCAACAGCAAAGAGCGAGAGGTTGGAGTTTCCTACAAAAGCCATTCTGACCTCATTTTCTTTCAAAAGCATCTAGGGGGGTCAACATAACAGTGCTGGGGCTGCACGGGGGAGCTCAGAGCCAGGATCTGCCGCGGGACCCTTCCTGCTCTTCCCCCCTACACGCTTCGCATGAACGCGGGAGGGATCCAAACATGTGGGAGGTGGAATCGCAGAGAGTCAGTGACAGGAATATGAACACCAGCAGCTTCTCAGGCAGCTTCTCTGCCGCCTCACAGGGCTAAGACAGACTGCTGCTGCCTCTGCTGCTTGTTGCAAGCCCAAGTTTCTCCCTCACCCTCCCTCCTGCAGGCGTTAACCCTCCAGAAGAACCACAGCCAGACCCCAGGCTTTCTACAACAATTCTGTGGTTGATTTATACATTAAAAGGAAGAAACGGGCTCGTAAGTGGTGCCTTTGTACAGAAGCCAGGCCAGCACCCCCTGTCGCAGGCTGGAGCCGCTAAGACAACACTGTCCGTTTGACGATCCGTCCGTCCTTGTCGATGGCGAAGTTGTAGTTGCGAGGGTTGTCCAGGCACTCCTCAATCCGTGCATCCAGGTTCTCGGGGGTGATGAACGTTTTGGCTTCCTCCTGAACGAAGGACAAGCACCGGCTCTTAACACATGTTAGCAGATGGGACACTACAGGCAGCGCACGAGCTGCTGGTGCCTGCAGAGCTCGTGGATCTCTGAGAGACTCCACGATGCCACCAGCATCGACAGGATCTCAACAGGAGCCAAGTTCAGAATGAGGAAACCTTTATTCTCTCACTTAGAATTATTCCACCCTGTTTTCAGAGCTCTCACTCAATCTCTATCCCATCCACACACTGTCAACACTCCTGGAAAGCGCCAACACTTGTGTTCCCAGCTACTGACATAAAAATCTCTGGAAAATAAGCCCACAGCTTCCACATCGCTCCCAGGGGCTGCTGTCAAACCCCTCACAGGAACTGCTGGCAGAGTTCTCCCCAGCAGGCACCAGATGCTCTTACCTGCAGCTGGAGAACCTCCTTCTCCTTCTCCTTCAGAAAAGCTTCCATTATCCGGGCCCTGTTCTCTGCAGCCTGTAACTTGTGCCTCTTCCGTTCTTCCTCTTCTTTCCTAATTCTTTCCTCTCTGCCATACGGAAGAGAAAAGAAAACAACAAGGCTTTGGTGAATGCTCACGGCCTGCAGGGTGGCACTTCGCCACCTTGCCCTCAGGACGCAAAGATGCCAAGATTGACTCTACCAGAACAAAGGGGAAGGAGGAGGGCAGACACACTGGGGAAGAGAGCTCGTGCTGTCCCCGGTGTGGAGAGGAAGGATAATTTCCCTCCTCCTCTGAGAAAAAAATTAATGCAAACATTAATACCAAGGCTTTTAAACAGACTGGCCTTGACAGGCGTGACACTGACCTGAGACCCATCAGAGTCTGTCTCTGGAAGCTCCAGATCGGAGCATGTGATTCTACCAACGGGACTTGTATGGGGAAGCTCAAGTGCTTTGGGATGGGCCAAGGGACAGCCAGTGGGGACAGAACTTAAACCCTCTCCTGCTTTCAAGATTCAGCAGATGCTGACTTTCTTGGAAGCATCAACACACTTCCTGTGCCTGACCAGACAACGGCTCTCTGGGAGTGGTGCAGGAGGGAACGTGGAGAAACTTATCCTCCTGATGACACCCACCTCTGCAGAAGAGCAGGAGGCTGCCCAGAGCTCAGTAGCTTACCCCTCAGCAGTGAGATGCACGGGAAACATGATCACTGCATATATAGATTTATCTAAAAAAGGTGAAAATTTAGGTCAGGTGTCTTTGTAAAAAATTAAGCCTGACCCTAACCAACCCATGTGTCAAATTTAGTTCTGTACAAGAAAAAGTCAAACCCATGAGGGGAAGTGACCCCCTGGCTTCACGCGAGGCTGGGCTGACCTGCGAGCTCGCTGCCGGGCATTCTCCGCCTCGTTCCAGGCCATCAGGCGCCGGTGCTCCTCCATCAGCTCCGCCGAGTCCTCCTGGGACAGCAGTGCCTCCCGCTTCTTCTGCAGCACCTCGGCCCTGAACTCAGCCCTGCCGGGAGGACAGGCTGCTGAGCTGCTGCCTGGGGCTCAGTGCCCAAGGAGGTGGTCCCAAGCCTGCCCCATAGCAGAACCAGCCTCACCACCCCAACCTTCCCCTGCCCTGCAGCCACCACAGCTCCACCACCCTGGCTCTTCCCTACCCCACAGTAACCTGGAGTCTAGCTGCACCTGCTCCAAAGTGGTCCCAGACTCCCCAGCCCTCCCCTGTCCCACAGCCCCATAACCAGCCACCCTCCCCACAGCCAGCCCTTTCCCTCACAGCAGCACCACAGCCCCACAACCTACCTCTGCACCACAGCAGCCTTAAACGGCCACAAACCCAACCCTCCCCTGCCCCACAGCAGCCCCACAGCCCT
>KZ505652.1:1316864-1400077 GCA_002844005.1 Limosa lapponica baueri | reverse complement strand
TCAACTCTCCAGAAGAGAGATGGTATGACAATATTAATCCAAACATCACGCTATTTAATTCCCCAATAAAACATTGGAAAAAAAGGAGCCAACAGTATCTGCACTAACACTTTGCTACATATAAAATCTCCAGCTAATATGAAGCTTATGGTACCAACCTCTAAAACAGTTAAGATATATACACATATTTTTTGGGGGGGTATATTAACAAACAGAATATTACAAAATATTAAAGAAGGCAACTCTTCTGTCATTTGTTTCAGGGCATGGATTTTTTTCCTTTTCTTCACTTGAAGTTGGCGTAGTCTGAGAAGGCGTCGATATATTCCTGCACCACCTTGTAGCAGAATTCGTACTGTTCCTGCGGGATTCAGGGAAAGCACAGTGTTAGTGCAAGAAAATCCACACTTGAGACATAATTTGATGTTTCATGGTCTGCGGTGAGCTGGGATCAAGGTGTCCTCAGCCCAAATTGGGGGCAGGAAGTGGACTCCCACCCATCAGCAGGTCCCACCTCCTTTGTGCCCCCCAAAAATGGGCTGCCCGCCCTCCTTGCTGGGGTGCCACCAGCAAAAGAAACTCTGCTTTCCCCTTCCTCTCTGTGGTCCTATGTTGATCCCCAAAAGACTTTTTTTTAAATCCCCGAGCATCCTTGCAAACCTCTCTTGCAAGATCTCATCTAGTCCTGCCTGCTCCTCCCCTCCCCGACCCGCTGCCCGACCGAGCCTGTCACAGCCACTCCAGGACAGGATTCCAGGATCTTGGAGCCCATAAATATGTGGGCTGTGGCTGAGGATGTTTCCAAGGATGCTCCTAGAACTTGTGTCAGTGCTCAAAAGGTGCCTTCAGCCAGGCAAGCTCCACTCTTCCAGATGTTGGCTGCCCAGGGAAGTGGTTGAGGCACCATCCCTGGAGATATTCAAAAGGCGAGTTGATACGGTGCTTGGGGATATGGTTTAGTGTTGGTTGGTGGTGTGTGGGTTTGTTTGTGTTTGGTGGTTTGTTTGGTTTTTGGTTTTTTTTTTTTTATGGTTGGACTAGATGATCTTGAAGGTCCCTTCCAACCTAGGCGATTCTGTGATTCTGTGTGATTCTGTCCTAACAGGAGGAAGGGGCAATACCTCCTGACCCCATCTCCATCCCTTAGTCTTTTATGGAGAGAGAAAACTTGAGGAAGTTTTTGCTCAACACTGAGTCCCCAGCCCGTTCCCACTGAGGTCTGGGGTGGCAGAAGGAGCTCAGCTGCGCTTACCAGTGTCTGCACCATATGCGGCCTCTGTAGTCTTAAACTCTTCACTGTCTGAAAGACGTCAAGAATCCCTTCTGCCTTCACCCTTTCCAGGACAGTGCTCAGTGCACAGAAGGTGCCTGTTCTTCCTGCTCCGGCACTGGCAAAGAGAAACCAGAAGGTAAAGGAAACCATCCTGTCCTTGTTGGCTTTGCCCAGGGGACAATTCGTAGGGGAACTAACGGAGAACTGGAGGAGCTGGTGGTGCTGCCCCAGCCTCTCCTAGTTTAGCTAGGACATGCTCTACAAGACTGAAGCCTCGTTGCTTAACCGAGCAGGAAAACCCCATACCACATCTGCCCAGGCTGCTTCTGCTCAGCCCAAGTCTTCTGATGGACCTTTGACCATCTCCAAAACTTCTTGCAGAGCAGGTCCCCTTGGAGGGGTGGCCAACCCCTGCTCCACATGGGCTTTACCTGCAGTGCACAGTGATTGGGTGGTTGCCAGACTGCTGCTGCTGCTTCTGCACAGCTGCGATGATGTTGATCATTCCCTTCCCATCCCCGGGGATCCCAACTTCTGGCCAGCCGTGGAAATGAAACTGCCGAATCTGTCGGCTCTTGTTTTCCTGGTGAAAGAGCACAGCTTGAGGTCAGTAAATTGGTGGGAGACCTGTAGCAAGAAACCCACCAGCTCAAGGCTTTGGGAAAACCATCTCCTTAGGAAAGCTGTCCACTTTGGAGGGCAGGCATTCCTCAGGTGTGGAGCAGGGCAGGATGTGGGGAACAGGGAGCAGGGAGGATGCTGGGTGGTGGGCACAGGGACAAGGCAGAAGGAGGACAAGGGCTGCTGGGTGGCAGCAGGGTAGAGGGGCTGGATGAGAAGCGATCAGCAGGACAGGAACCCCCACAGGTGGGAGGTAAGTGTAGGGAAGTAGCTGGGATTGCAGGGGATGGATGCTACTTTGGGATGACAGGGAGATGATGGAGCTGAAGATGCCAGAGGGGACAGCCAACCCCAGAGCGCCCAGAGCTCCCCACAGGGAGAAGGCCAGACTCTTACCCTGGTGTTCGTTACCAGCAGGTCCCGCACCGTATAGCTCTCGCACTCCTCCTCTTTTTTCAGCTCCACAGTGATGTCTCCATAGGACACAGAGCCGTCAGATGGCCAGTACTGGGCACACTTCTCCTGAGAAAGCATTAGAGGAGGGCACAGGATAAAGACCCTGTATTTTTCCCCACAGGCTTGAATGGAAGAAGTCTTCTCCTGAGGCTGGCAGCTGCCCAAAGCCAGGTGGGATGCCATGAGCTCACTTTGGAGAGGAGCTGTCTGTTGCACCCGAAGGTGCTTTGAGAACTGAGGGTCCAGAGTTGGTCCCCACACAACTGGATTCTTTGCATTGGAAGTAGAGCCTGAAATATATTTCCTGCCAGGGAAGGGGTGAAATAGCACCCAACGTGTGCGGTGATGGCACTGCAGGGGCCATCAGGAGATTTTAAGGGGTTGCACTGATTTATTTTGCTGGTGCTCCAATGCAGCTATTCCCAGGTGCTTACCTGACCTCTCTCCTCCAGCTCCGTTAGCATCACTATGGAGCAGGATTTCCACTCCCAGATCATCCTCCAGAAGTCCTCTATTGTGTGCTGCAGCGGTCCTTGGCTGGCGATATAGGAGTCCTTCTGGCGATAACCCTGCAATTTGAAAACAGGGTTAGCAGTGAATGGGCAGTGCCTGGCTGCTGAGGCGCCAAGGGTCAGCAGCAGGAGGAACACGCTTGGACATGGTCAGGTTACCAAGCTCAGTTACATTTTGGGACCATCGTGACTGCCCCTGTGAATGACGACAGCCTGGGCAGAGAAACCTGCTCTCACTGTGTCCTTGTGCATGGGCATTACCACACCACTGCTCGGAGCTCAAGTGCCATCAGCCAGTGCTTTACCATGATAAAACCTTTGTTTTTAAAGAAATGCAGTGGGAGAGGGATCAGATTCCCTACACATACATGGCCTTATTCATCTGGTGAAGAAAGATTTGGGTTTCCAGCACTCCTAAGTGATGTTGCAAAGTCTGAGAGTTGTAGCAGAGTTTTGCCCAAGCTCAAAATACTTCAGGAATGATTTTTACTGGCATGATTTTTGGAAGAAGTAAGTAAAACTAGATGGAACTATATGATCTTTAATGTCCCTTCCAACCCAAACCATTCTACGATCTATGAAAACCAGTAGTAAGTCTGGCTGACTTTGGCTCTTCCACAACCACAAATTGCTTCTGTTTCCAAAACCCCTCCGATGTTCCCCTGTGCCCTCGCTGCAGACTGTGACTAAAGATGCTTCGTCATTTGGAGCTTGTCATTTAAGCAAAGTTCAGCAGAGGCAGGAAATTGAATCCTCAACAAAAATTGCTTACGTGACATTTAAGCTTTCTGATCTCGATGCAGAACAAGGCAGCTGCTCCCGGCTGCGTTGTGTCAGATGCTCACGCAGCCAGAGCAACCCGCAGGGACCCAGCAAAGGAGATTTCAGGGAGCAATTAATTTGGGATGTTATAACTGGGAATATGCTGGTTTTGCTGGTTCAACCCCTGGGAGTAATCATCCTTTGGAGGAAAAAAACCCACCCTTGCCATTAGGAGACGAAAATAGAAATTGGGCTAGAAAAAAGCAGGGCTTTGTTACGTAGCCAGCACGGGCATCACTGCATGAAGATAAATACTCATACGAGATGTCCCCCTGAAGTCAACAGTATTACTCACGAGAAAAGGATGTGCAATCACTTACGTCCTCCTTGAAGGGAGGAAAGCACTTAACCTCTCTGCCTCCCCTCCTCCCATCACCCAGACAGGTGTAATGGGATTGACCTGTTTTTTCTCAAGGGTTTTGGGATCCGTGTATTGCTCCACTACCTAATCTAGCAGATGTTTTCTGACCAAACGAACAGTGCTGCATAGCAATCATTTCCACGGCTATGTGTATCCATTTCTCCAAAGCCATCATCAGAGCCTGGAGTTGTAGAAGTGAGACCAGGATTTGGGGGCTCTGCTCAAGCTCCAGCTCTCCTCTCCCACCATCCGTGGGTCACAAGGAAACTGTATATACAGAAGGTTTTTTGGAGAAAGAAACTAGTACCATCTGGTGACACAGAGCAAAGTCAAGCGGAAAGAGCCTTATGAAACCCAGAGAAGGAATGTTTTGGGACAAATCCTTTCCATACGAAGCAGTGTGAGGTAAAGTTTCCACTGGGAGAAGACGGAAAGAAGATTCAAGAAGACTCACATCAATGAAGGAAGCGTTTACATAGTCTGTGTTCTCTTCACCTCTCTTCACTGGAATGATTACTCGGTTGAACTCATCTGAAACAGAAGCAAAATGATTTGAGTTTTGGGGAACAACTTCAAAGCGTGATTCCTTGATAACCATGCATGGCCTTTAGCTGGGAAGTCGCCAAGCCCTAGGTGAAAGGCCAGAGATATGGGAAGGGGAGCCCTGGTTTACAGCACCCGACTGGGACAGGAGACTCAGTTCTGCTCTGTGCCATGCCCTGGTTTGGGGAAGGAGAAGGGGGTGCTGAGGTCTCCAGGAGCAGGACCTGCTCAACACAGGGACTCCCTTCTCCCTTGAGGCTGAAAGCCTTGGCAGCATAAACCTGCTGAGAAGAAAGTCATGGCAGAGACAGGGCAGAACGAAAGCAAGAAAGCCCTGGGGGCAATGTTATATTTGGCCATGAAAAAACACCTGCCCTTGACTCTGCCCCATCTCTTCATGCTGTCCCTGCTATCCCGAGCTATCCTTAGCCCGTCTGTGAGTCCACTACTGCGGGCACCAATGGCTCTGTCTTGACAGTTCTGAGCACTCACTGAATCACAAAGTGGTTGAGATTGGAAGGGACCTCTGGAGGTCATCCCTACTTAACTAGGACCACCCAGAGCTGGCTGCCCAAGACCATATCCAGATGGCTTTTGAGAATCTCCAAGGATGGAAACTCCACAATCTCCCTGGGCAACCTGTCCCAGTGCTCGGTCCCCCTCATGGTGAAAAAGTGTTTCCTGATGTTCAGGGGCACCCTCCTGTGTCTCAGTTTGTGGCCATAACCTCTGGTCCTGTCACTGGGCACCAGCCAGAAAGAGCCTTTGCCGCAAGGGCACATTGCTGGCTTATGATCAACTAGGTGTCCACTAGGACCTTCAGGTCGTATCCTACCAAGCTGCCAAGCTGCTTTCCAGCTGGGTGGCCCTAGCAAATACTGGTGCCTGTGGTTGTTCCTCTCCAGGGGCAGACCTTTGCACTTCTTCGTGTTGAACATCATGAGGTTCGTATTGGATCTTTTCTCCAGCCTGACTCCTGTCTCCACAACCACCCAAATGGTCTCCTCACCCAGCGGGCATGCTTTCCTCGAGCAAGCAAACAAGTCTTACATGGAATTATCTGAAGCACTCTGTTCTTCTTCATGTTTGCTGGCAAGTTGCCCGTTCTCATCTTGTCATTTTGAATTTTGATTGAAGTGAGCTTCTGCAGAGAAATGAACAAAAGCAGAGGCAGCTTTCAGAGCCGCTCCACACCAGGCAAGTGCATGGTGGTCCCCACAGCTCAGCACCATCTAAGCAGATCCACCAGGACAAGAATCATGCTCACCTTGAACTCCTCTTCCAGCCCATTGCTGCTGGTCCCTGGCACTTTGTTGTAGATCTTCTGAAGGTGGATTTCTAATGAGGTCACCTCCAGCTCTGTGTCACCATAGAGATAGTGCTCCAGAAGTGCTTGGTATATAAACACATACTGCATCTGCAAGGGTTGCAGGGAGACGCCATCAGCCTCTGGACGATGCCCAGTGAGCGCATCTGGGTGCCTGCATACATGCTGGCAGCAAACCCCCCACCCCACTCCCCACCCATGCTCGCTTAGCACGTGGCACCCCTCTGAGGCCCCAGAAAAGTAGGTAACAACCTTTCTGTTGCTGTACAGGGACTGGGACCTTATTTGCTACACGACACAAAGCTGACATGACAAAAAACTTTCTCCAAGTCCGGAGAAAAGGAGGCTGAGGGGAGACCTTATTGCTCTCTACAACTACCTGAAAGGAGGTTGTAGTGAGGTGAGGGTCGGTCTCTTCTCCCAACTAACAAGTGACAGGATGAGAGGAAACGACCTCAAGTTGTGCCACGGGAGGTTTAGATTAGATATTAGGAAAAATTTCTTCACCAAAAGTGCTATCAAGCATTGGAACAGGCTGCCCAGGGAAGTGAGTCACCATCCCTGGAGGTATTTAAAAGACATGTGAATGTGGCGCTTAGGACGTGGTTTACTGGTGCACTTGGCAGTGTTAGAGTAACGGTTGGACTCGATGATCTTAAAGGTCTTTTCCATCCTAAATGAAGGGGATTAAGAAGAGCAGGACCCAGCGAAAGGCTCATTTGATGCAGCATCCTTCAAAATGAGGGATGATGCTCAATCTGCATGTAGACTTCATTGCAGGCTGGGTACCAAAATCCAACTCCAGCGAGCAAAGCCCAGAGGAGACGGCAGCAGCACACTTACATCTGTCTGTACCATCTGGCAGCGCTGAGCCCGGATCCGGCTCACGAAGCCATAAACGTCCACCTTCCTCTCTGCGTGCATCATGTCCAGCATGGCATCGATGACGATAAAAGTGCCCGTGCGTCCTACCCCGGCACTGAAAAATCAGAGGGGACAAGCGGTCAGTGCAGCAGTGTTGGCATTAGGATCCCTTGTAGAGTGCCCGAGAGTGAGCCAGACGCTTCCCAGCAGTGAGTAAATAGCAAAATCTGTTTTGGAGATGACAGAGATCGCCAGCCTGGTGTTCAGCATTGCCTGGGTTTTGCAGAGACTCGCACACAGCATCTACAGCAGCCACTGTGACCGGAATGCATGAAGGCACAGAGCAGGGGGAGCCAAAGCAAAAACTGAGCCAGTTACAGCTTCCAGAGTCCTATGGGCTGCCTATTTCTACCAGCTCCCACTGCTCCTTCCAGTCAACCTCCATCAGGTGAAGGTGAGCCCACACGGAAGCCTTGTTTCTGTGCTGGTAACTCAACCATTGAGAATAAGAAAGATGAGGCCATGCAGATGCTATGGAAAGACAAAGCTCTTTTGTCAGCTTCACCCTGAGAAGAAAGCTGGAAAAATGGACTTGGGAAGTTGCAAATCATCTCTGATCATCTCTGCCTTTAACCATGGGGCTTTACCTTACTGAAATGTTGAAAGTCTCTGTGGCTTCCCCAGGCTTGCTGCTGTGCCTGAAACCACTCCATGTGTGGTCAAACACCGTGGTTTGTGACACTCAGCATGGTCCTTGCTCCCAGGCATGCTGATTACTGCCTTCTCGCAAAAAGGGATGTTGCCCTCTTGTGCCCAGGGCAGTGGAGAGGCAAGGGAGATGCCACTAATGCCCAGCAGTGGTGCTTAGCTTGGCTCACTTGGCATCCAGCTAACCCAAATGAAGACCACTAAACACCATCACATTTCTGATTCCAAGAAGTTCCTTCAATTCATATGCATTTTTTTGAATGTTCCCATGTGGAACATTCCTGTTTAACACAGGGAAGTTAAATAAAAATAATAAAAAAGGCCTGACTGAAAAAAACCCTACCTTTTAGTATTAAATACGAGATACTTTCTAAGCCACTCAGGAGAGGCAGAGATCAGCCATGACCAGGACTTACCTGCAGTGCACTACTATTGCTCCTGCATATTGGGGGTTACATGTCTTCACCTTCTTCAGGAACTTCAACATCCCAATGGGGGTGAAGGGGACCCCAAAGTCGGGCCAGCTGGTGAAGTGGAACTGAGTCACCAGGCGCTGAGGCTTCTTGTTCGTGACGTCACCGACCTGAAGGGGAAATGTGTATTAAGATTAATGATAAGTACTTGTATTTCCCTTCTTTCCCCAAAAGCAAGGGCAGAGA
Source organism: Limosa lapponica baueri (assembly GCA_002844005.1). Lineage (NCBI taxonomy): Eukaryota > Metazoa > Chordata > Aves > Charadriiformes > Scolopacidae > Limosa > Limosa lapponica. Next base: position 1,391,931 of record KZ505652.1, on the reverse strand, counting down.
GGGAACTACAGACTCAAGACTGAGCTGGATGGCTTAAGATGCAGTAGCATCTACAAGCTGAAAGGGCACGGACCCAGGCTGCGGGACCAAATTAGTCCCTAAAAGCATGACATTTTAATTGCCCAACACCATATCCCATAACCAAGGGGTAAGAGATGCCAACCTGGCCTCAGCTGTGGCTCTGACCTGGCAGAAGCTGCCGTATGTCATCCCCAGTGGGCTCAAACAGAAGCTGCCACTCTGTCCTTTCCCACACCTCTGCCCACAGCATCCTTAATTAAAGGCAAGGGAGGAAAACACCCACATCCAGACTGTTGGAGTGAAGGGTGAGGCTCAGGAGAACCACACTCAGGGTCTAGACAGCTTTTCAGTTGCCAGCTCTCCCTTGTCTGCCTCTGAGAGCAGCAGGAAAACAAACAGAGCGACTAAGGCATCCAGAGCCTTCTCTGGAGGACGAGAAAACGTAGCGACAGATGGGAAAGCAATCAAAACCAACACATACAGTGCTGGATTTTGTCTCAGCTCTTGGGGTAAATCTGATTATTTGCAGGCATTAAGTATCCGTGGGTGAGAGCAGGAACCAATACTGGTAACAGCAAGTGGACAGAATTTCAGCCCCGGCATCCATCAGCTTCCCTGCTCTCAATACAACCATGCTGGTACCCACTGGGAATGTGCTCCCAGGTGTTTAAAGTGAGTGAATATTTAATAGTTCTAGTTAAAAATGGATGCTGGGGGTCATTTCATCCACACTCTGCTCTCAAGGCATCTCGGTGGAATCCAGGAGCACACTAGCGTCTATTGGATGCCCAGTGCGGAGAGGGGAGGGATGGGATGGGAGATGTGAGCCCCAGCACCTGCTGGATGCAGAACTTTCGCACTGTGTAATCCACCAGGACAGTCACGTCCTCCACGGACACTCTGATGTTCCCGTACGTCCAGCAGCCCTGATCCGGCCAGTACTGGGCACACTTACACTGCAGGGAGAGAAAATGGGTGCAGGTGAGCTCTAGTCCCTCACAAGCCTGGGATCGGCTCCAAGACATGCCCATGGGCATGAGATATGCCAGATTCAGACAAAGTTGGGTCAGATACCAGCCCATGAAGCCTCCTGGCACCTACCTCTTTCCTCTCTTTCAGGTTGGTCACCATGACAATTGTTGCTGTGTTTTGCTCCCAAATCATCCTCCAAAAATCATTCACGGTTTCTTCCTTTGGTCCTAAGGGGAAGGTAAAAAGAAATGTGGTCTTTGGGATCAATCCCTCAAGCACTGAGACCAAAACGCAGCATGTGAAGTCACACGTAGATGATGCAACACATATTTTGCCAATAGATGTCAGCACAGGAGATGTTTTGGTGTCTGGGAATGTCAGCTAACCCAAGGAACAATCCTATCACACAAGAGCTGGAGCTTTTTGGATATATATTTTTATTTGGATATATTTGGATATAAGAAGGGGAAATCAGGTAAATGGAGCATGGAAATGACTTGCCCAAGTTCACACAGGGATATTGTGGCCATCACAAGTAGCTCACAGAAGACCTGTCCCTGAACATTGTGCTTTAACCATGGGATCCCATTTCAATATAGTGCAAGAATAGTTACCTGCTGCCTGCCAGACAAGGAGCTGACTCAACCTAGACCTCCCCTGCCAAGCCTTAGGCTAAGGGTGAGCCAAGAGAATATCAGAGGCAAAGCTTTACTGCAGCCTGGGATCACTGGCGGACCTGATCCAGCCTTCCTTCTCCAGCAAGAGCCAGGCAAACTGGCAGGCAATGTTCTAAGCCACTTGCAAGTCAAGAGAGGAAATGCAAAGCACCTCCCACGGTCAGATAACCCCTTTTTGCTGACATGAACCTCCCTGTGAGCGGGCATCTCGGTTTTAGGGATTTGTTTGGACTGGTAAAAGGAAAGCAAGAGAGCCAGAGAGCTACATATGGTTCATGCAGGCTGGTGATGCTATGGCTGGGGGCAGCTGAGCTTGGGAAGACTCATGATGCTTGTTGCTCTCAATAGCTGATAGTCCTGCCTCTCATCTGAAGACCACAGAGAAATTTCTCTCCAGGGGCACAAGCCCACATTCTTGTCTGCTGAGGTTTAAAAAGGAGTAGAAATGAAACCAGATCAGTGTGGTGCTCTCTGTAATAATAGATTTGGGGAATTTAAACAAGCAGCTCATTTCCAGAGATCATAACCACCTGCAGGCTCAGGGAAGAAAGGCTTTGACACCCTCCAGCTAATGGTATTGCACAGGTAGGGCTTCTCTTCCTCCCCCAACACATCCAGCACTAGTCTTTGACTGGGAAAAACATTCTGGGAACACACTGTGGACAAGCCAAGCCTCCTTTTGACCAGGGGACATCTGCAAGGCACTGTGCTGTGTTTAGAGTGGCACAGCTTTGCAGAGCAGAAGGGCACCAGCCCAACTGCCACCATACAGAGTGACAGGAATAACCGAGTGTTTACCTTGTGCAGCAATGAATTTGTTTTTCTCTTGGTACCCCTATAGAGAAAAGGAGAAAAAGGAAGACTAATGAAGGACAAGTATTTGTCTAACACAAGAGTCATGAAATGCATCTATATCATTACTAAATAGAGACATCACCTGCTCTGTTGCTCACTCCCCTTGTGCAGACAAGGAGCTGCAGTCTCCAAGGGGAGAAACAGCACTGACAGTAGGGCAGCAATAATGGAAAATCCCTATGCAAAGGGTTCCTGACCCACAGCAACACTCCCCATGCTCAGGTAATGCGGGAACAACCCCACTTGTTGGCACAGAGCATCAATGAAGTGGTACCCGACAGCCCTTCTGCTGCAATCAGACCCTGCATCCAGAGCATCATGTGAAAATCAGCATTAAACTTTGGGAGACGGGGCTGTTGAACTCATGGGAATTGACTTTGTGTATTTCCTAATGGATATTTATTTATTGCTCAAGAAAGTAAAAAGCTCTTTTGGGTCTTGCTTTCTTCACGTGCCTCCATCTCTCTCAAAGTCTACTTCTTCATATTACTCTTCCAATTTATTTGAGCTATATAGTGATAATCACATAGGACCCATCTCCTCCTAGAAGCAGAGCAGCGCAACGTTGCTTCTGTTTTAGCTGGGTTCCTTGATTTCTTTTTCATCCCCTTCCCATGTCCAGTCCTACAAACTGTGAAGTATCAATGATTAACCAGCCACACCATTCATCAGCCATTAATCAGAAATCCCCAGTTCCTGCAGGAGTTGTTCCCAAAGCCCTTTGAAACCAGCTGGCTTGGCTTTGTAGCACCCCAAAGACTGCAAGTGCTTCTCATTACTTTAGAAGTGGGGAATAGAGGTGCAAAAAGATAAGACTATGACAAAGCAGCTGAGCAAGGGCAGAGCTACAGCTAGAATTTGAGTTCCAGCTCTCAGCCTCTTTCTCCAACCACGCTTGTCCAGGCTCAAGGTGCGGAGCAAAACCACACAAAGGTTACGAGATCAAAACCCAGTGTAATTCATTGCTTCAGAGGAGCTGGTGAGATGTTAACGTAAGGGGTAGTCTCTTAACCATCCTCTCCCAGGCACAAGTCACACCCCGTAAAGGCCCCACGCTCCCCACGTGGGACCAGGCACTGCTGGCTGGGGAACAGTAGGTGGGGATTTCCCTTTCAAATCACAAAACTCACATTAATGAAGGAGGCATTGATGTAGTCGGAGTCAGGAACTCCTTCAACAGGAGTCAGGTGAACCCTGGAATGATCATCTGGAGGAAAATTAAAACTTTGCATTAAAAACAACTCCCTCCATGTAGCTGATATCTGGCATAGTGAGAAAGCTGGGTATTGGAGCGGAGCCCAGGCTCACTGGCTCCTCCACACAAACAAATACCTTTATAACCCCCAATTCTTCTTGCTTAAGCCTGGAGAGGTGCTAGACCTCACCCAAGGAAGTTTTTCTTCTGCAGAGTGCACACATTTGAGGAAGACCCTGAGGCAGCCCACCCCTCCATGCCACCCAGCAAGAGCTGGCCATTTTGGCATTTCCTATCCATTAATTTTCCATGGCCTCCTGGCTGCTGATGGCTTCAGGGAGCTCCTCCTAGTAGGTATCTAAAGCTAAAGCAGATGCAGCCACCCATCTGGGAGGTGAAATGAACCCAACCATGCCCTTGCCCATCCCAAAAACAGGAATAGGTAGCCCCGGCAGCAGCACTGGCTGTGCCCCCCTCACCCAACATACTCTGATACCTACAGGGCAAAATGTTCACATATCTGTTCTTCTCCTTGTTCTCCTCCTTGGAAGCAGCTTCACACGTGGCCTGTATGGGACATGCTGGGAGAGCCTGCAATGGCAGAAAAGGGGGTTTTCCATGATGATGTTCTTACTCACAGCACAGCAGTAAGCACAATGCAACTGGTATGTCAGTGCACATTGCATCTGAGCATCCCATCTGGGGGTGGTCACCCTTTGCTGGGCTCCAGGAGGTAGGTGAGGAGCAATCCCTTGTCCATTTTCCCCTTCGGACATGTCCCCACCACCCACACCCCTCACCTTCACCTCAGCACCAGCTTCTTGTCCCCACTGAGCTCAAGGCGACCATTTAAATAGCCTGGGCTGGACCAGAGAGAAAATCCCTTCCAAAACGTGCTATCTGGAATCTCAGGACCCATGAACACGAGGTGGCAGCAAAACCTCTGACACCAAATGCACCAGCCCAGTGATCGAGTTCATGTCTGCCCACAGAGGCTCCTGCTGAGATTTCTTGTTAACAGTGATGCTAATGGTGACCCGATTAAAGCCTCCATCCCCCTGAGCACACTCAGTGATGAGAAGGATCAACCATACAGGAGCTGTTCATCATCAAGCAGTGCCAGGGACCTTTGGATTAGGGGGTGCTGGGGTCACAGGCGATACTATCCTGGTCACAGCAGCCAGGTTTCACACTCAAGCAGAGGAGGTGCTTTCCCAGCACCATTATTCCACATGCTCTTTGAATAGCACAGAGGATGAGAACGTATTGGAGGTATTCACCATCCCTTCCTCCAGCTGGCAGGACAGACATGCTTTGGGAACGGAAGCCTTCAGGGCAAATGAGTATTTATAACCCGAAAAATTCCCCTCCCTGGGCATTCATTGCACCTATTTAGTTTCATCAAAGCACAGCCAGGAAGGGTATCAAGTTGTGCAACAGCTGGAGAAGGTTGAGGGGCTTTTTATTTTTCTTCTCATCATCCTCATATTGCCATATCGCGCCTTGGACCTAAGGCTTAACATATTTGCAGATGACATCTTTGCAGTGTGGACAACCAGATCAACAGTAGGTTTTCTTTTGTTAATTAGTCTAATGGAAAGTCCAGGTAGTTGAGCAGCTCCTAGGTTACATGCTGTGATACTCCAGCCAGTTATTTAAATTTGTGTCCTACCTCATAACTGCTCTGCCTGTTTTTGTATTGACATGAGGAAAAAGGTTTATTGCCACAAGAATGTGCAGAGCAATGTCAGGAAGAGGCAGCCATCTCAGAAGGGATGCTCTGGCATCACGGGATAAGCACAATACTGGAATTATGAGTTGAAGCTGAAGGCCAACTGGTGTCCTATAAACTGCCATCATTCTGTTTCAGGGTTAACAGCTCATTGAAATAGATGGGGTCATTTCTATTTCTCTGTCAGAGCTCTTGTTTTGGCTGTTTGTGGATCTAAGACAATGACATGTCACACCTTGACATGCCATTCATTTTGGCAATGTTTCCCTCGTAGCCATGAGGATCGGGAAGAGGGAGGCAGTGCCTGGGAAGAAAGCAGCAGGCAGGGAAGCTCTGAAGACCCCAAGGCATCCAGGACACCTCCTGAACCCAGAAAACATAACCCTATGTTAGGTCCCTGTAGCGCTGCTTGCTAATAAACCTCTGCTTTCTGTAGTGAATGTGAAGGGTAGAGACTTGCCCCCCATCACAGCAGATTTAGGACCAGAATCAGTCCTCCCACCTTGCATTCCTTTGAGAAATCCATGAGGACTGGGTAGACCATCATTCCCTCCGTGAAGCTCTCAGATAGGGTCTTGACTCAATTACCCCCTGGGTTGATGTGCCATCCCTAAGCTGGGTACCACTGCACACTGCAGCTCCTCTCTCATGTACCAGCTGTTTTGTCCCTGCTCTATGAAGTGAGACCAGATTTTTCCCCATTGTGCATTGTAAGCCAGACACCAAGAGCAGCCTGAGGGATTTAAGGGGAAGAAGCAAAGTGACTCACGTTGAACTCCTCCCGAAAGAGCTTGTTGTCATCTGCCATCCGGCGGTTGATCTCCTCTTCCAGCTTATCAACGGGTAGAGGTGGGTATTTACGGTTGGTGCTGGGGGAGCGGGCGAGCAGCGGCATGCTCTGAGGCTCTGCAACGACACCCATACATCAGAAGTGCCCACCCAGCCACTCCTTGTGCCCAGCACTCATCCATGCCCAGGTGGGCACAGGGACCTCATACACCCTGGGCTTTTAGGGCCACCTTGCATCCTCACTATCCCATATTTTCATAGATAGAATCATAAAATGGTTTGGGCTGGAACCAACGTTAAAAATCATCTAGTTCCAACCCCCTTGCCATAGGTGGGGACATCTTCCATTAGACCAGGTTGCTCAAAGTCCCATCCAACCTGGCCTTGAACACTGCCTGGCCTTTTGCTCTTCCTAGGGAGAGTGCACAAAAATTTGGGGACGCTGTGGTAACATGAAACTGTTTCAGCACCCTGTGGCTGAGTGTTACACTGTTGTAGAAGCAGGACTGGACAACAAGGACCAAGTATAACAACCCCATGCAACACTAAAGGCTTGGGGAAGAGTGGCTGGAAAGCTGCCCAGCAGGAAAGGACCCAGGGGTGTTGGTCAATAGCCTGCTGAGTATGAGCTGGCAGTGTGCCTAGCTGGCCAAGAAGGCCAATAGCATCCTGGCTTGTATCAGAAATAGCATGGCCAGCTGGACTAGGGAAGTGATTGTCCTCCCTGTATTCGGCACTGGTGAGGCCGCATTATGAGCACTGTCTTCAGTTTTGGGCCCCTCACTACAAGAAAGACATTGAGGTGCTGGAGCGTGTCCAAAAAAGGGCAACAAAGATGGTGAAGGGTCTAGAGCACAAGTCTTATGAGGAGTGGTTGAGGGAACTGGGGTTGTTTAACCTGGAGAAAAGGAGGCTGAGAGGAGACCTTATCACTCTCCACAACTACCTGAAAGGAGGTTGTAGCAAGATGGGGGTCAGTCTCTTTTCCCAACTAACAAGTGATAGGATGAAAGGAAATGGCCTCAAGTTGTGCCAGGGCAGATTTAGATCGGATATTTGGAAAAAATTCTTCACCGAAAGGGTTATCAACCACTGGAACAAGCTGCCCTGGGAAGTGGTTGAGTCACCATCCCTGGAAGTATTTAAAAGATGTGTAGGTGTGGTACTTCGGGTCACGGTTTAGTGGTGGCCTTGGCAGTGTTAGGTTAATGGTTGGACTAGATGATCTTAAGGGTTTTTCCCAAGCTAAATGATTCTATGATTCTAAGTCATCAATACTGGGGGATGAAGACCACCTCACTTTGAATTTGGACTTCAGCCTCACTCCCAAGGAAAGTTTCGTACCGTGACTATGACATAACTCTCAGGTGGAACCAGCAAAGGTAGCTGCTGCTTGTGGTTCCTCAGCGAAGCCAAGAAAGGCCACAAAAGGGTTATACCAACATAACTGACAGTTTATGAAGTTCACACCTTCACTTACAGCAATGTAAAACTCGGGTAGGGAAGGTCTTAGCTGCCAACGTTAAAAAAAAAAAGGTGCTGATTTTAAGTTAGTGCTCGCTCCGAAGGTGTTTGGTTTATGTGCAGGGAGCTCAAAAAAGGGATCTGAACCGAGTTTAAGAGGTGGTGGTTCCTCTTCAACTCTTACTTTGGTGCCTACATATGGACAGAGATGCCCAACTTCAGACGCTTAGCGGGCAGCTCTGCGTCAAAGCCAGAAAATGAGACAAGCTCAGGGACAGAAGAGTTTACATATTTCAGCAGGCTTGCACAAGACTTTAAAATCGCATTTATGCATCTATAAGAGGTCCAAAAACGTTTTTATAAAGAAAAAACAATGTATTCCCTGCTTTCGCTCAGAAATGTTAGTTTAGCACCCACAGTTAGCGCGAAGATTTGAACGAGAGTTTTAATCAGCCATCATCCTACTTTGAAAAGATAGAAGGATATTTAAATATTCCCTCAAGATATGTTTTTTTCAAAAAAGGTTCTTATTTGAGTCAAAGAGATATTGTGAAAATTCAAGAGGATCATGAGTAGTTTGGTCTTAGAAGTGATTGCACATTTTAATATTAATCACTTGAGGGCAAACATTTTGTCACTGCTATGAAAGTTGGGAAATAAATTTTCATTGTATAAAGGTTTGCCAAAATCAAGGGAAACAGAGGAAGTCCAGAACAAGAAACAAATAAAAATGTAGATGAAAAAAATACTTTCTTACAAAAATATGAGGTGGGATAACAAAGCCATGGTATCCAGCCCCCTGAGTCCTCAGGTACTGTCATTGCATTGGGCTCAGACTGTGACAGTGCTGCATCCATGAGCTTCCCTAGACTTTGACAGAGATCTGTCTTCTGATGTATAATATTTGTATTATTCTGGTGTAGTTATATTTATTCTGCTGTATAGTATTTATATTATTCCCACCAGGAATAATAATAAATATACACTCAGGACCACCTTCCAAGACCATACTTAAAGAGAACACAATCTTCATTTTCCTTTTTATACATTTCCAGCAAAACACTTCGGCAAAACAGCATTTGGCAAGCTTGTTCCCATTTCCATTCAAGCTGGCCAGTGAAAGATGACACTGGGTGTGATGCTGGCCACATGCCCAACAAGTTGCACGTGTCTCATTGCTGTGTTGGAAGGAATGGGACAGGCAGAATGGTTAGCAGACCAACCTGGGTAGCTCTGCACTTCCCAGTGAGTCACCCTGGAGGGCTAAACTGCTTTTGCCACTTCAAGGGTTTTATGACATTTTTTATAATTTTTAGGAGAATTGCTGGTTATTTCACTCTGGTAGGTGACGGAAGAAAAAAAAAAAAACATTTAAAATACTCTGTTGTTATTCTGAAAGTTTGCATTGACCCGTTTTGGTCTGAACAAAGCTTATTCTTTCTGTGAGACGCATTTTGCTCCATGTGTGACACTGACACGGGCCTCACCTGCATCATCCGTCCGGCCGTTGGACAATCGAAAGGAGTTGGAGTGACTCCCTGCTTGCTTGTATTTCTTGAACCTACCAAAGACAAGGGAGTGGAGAACATCAGTAGATATCCACCAAGAAGCCCAGGTTACCTTCTGGATGGGAGACGCTGCCACAAAGGGCTTTCCTCACTTTCTTGTGGCTTGATGAACTAGCTGATGGGTCCAAGAGGCTACAGGACCTCTAAACTCCTGCCTATGGGTGTAACTTTTAACTGACCACATCTGGAAAGGCTGCAGGAGACCAGAGCAAGTTGAAAGCCAGGAGGCAAAGCTTTAAGGCTGCTTTTATGAAGGACACCCCAAGGAGTTCCTGCTCCACAGGCTGATTCAGCAAAGTACATAAACCCCAGGTTGATCCAGCCTTCTGCAGTAAAGCCCTTCTCCATGGGCTTTTAACTTGAAGCAGATCCTTATGCTCTGTTCGCCTGAAGTTAAGGGTTTTGCTGAATCACCGGGCAGGCGGCAGCAAACAGAAACCCTTTTTTTAAGGGCTGGAAGCCAGGTAGGGAGGACTCAAACTCTGCTGCTGCTGCTGAACTCCTGAGGCAAAAGTCTCCATCAGGTTCACCGCTGTGAGGGCAGGCCCAGAGCCAGGAGACGAAGTGAATTTTTCCACTGCTAAGGAAAGAGCTTTTTCTTTTTTTTTTTCTTACTTATTCATTCACCAAATTGTTGGGTAAATTAAAATGTTTACTGCAGGTGAATAAACACTCTCTTCTAGCTGAGCAGATACACACTCAGGAGCTAGGAATGCTACATTTGAGCAGCCCAGATACTTGGATGTTTTAAAAATGGACCTAAAAAGGCTTTGTTATGTTATACTTCCAGCTACAGAACCATCTAACGCTCCTAACAAGATCTGGTGATATGCTACCTTGCAGTACAAGACGCACAGGCACAACATGCGGGTTTGGTACCCAAGGCTGAGCTTGGCTCCAGATGATGGATCACATTCGATATCAAGATGGGAATCCAGGAATAATGCCCCTGGTTATACAAGCAAAGGACTTTCCGTCTCAAGAGCTGTGTTCAGCTTCCCGGGATTACTCAATCCACACTCTCCTTGCAAGTAAACCTTACCTGCTTTTTAGCTGCACTAACAGGACTTCATTTTAATCTATCCCACTAAATATGACATTTTCAGTAACACAAAGGCATTACCCTACATGAGGATCAGCTTTATAGAGAAAGGAATAAGCATCATTTACTAGATAACTGCAAACATAATTTTCATTATCCTTACAGGTTTCTTTTTAAAACACTGGCTCTGTCAGCCTTTAGCTTAGGAAACAGCACAAAAGGCTTATTCCTGTTCATTCAGTAATTAATTTCTGCCAAAGAAGGCAAGTCAGCATTAAAGCATCTCTTACCTTAACATATACAGCACAATAATAATAAATACTATGACTAGAAGGGAAGACAGGGCCACCATCACAGCTATAATTGGAGTCTCATCTGCAAGAGAAAAAGAAAGATGTGGTTATCAACACTGAAAGACATCCAGCGCCACCATTTAACAGGGCAGAGCTCTAGAATTTCTGCTTGCAAAATAATAATAATAATGATAACAACAACAATAGTACTACTAATAATAATCACCACCACCACACAATAAGGTTACGTTTATCCAGTCTGACAGTGAAGACAGATGCATGACCTGAGCAAGCAGCTATCTCAGATACTCTGAGGATAGATTAAAACCTGTAACCACTATTCAAAGCACCTCAATCTTCTCTAAGAGCTGTTCACTGTGAAATTGTGACCCTGCAGATGAAAACAGTGATCGAGAAAGTTGTGAGAGGGCTGTTTTAGGGGATTCTTCTGCACAATTGAACATGCCCATGGTGGCTCACCAGCCACTGGTAGAAGTTTGCTTTGACACCTGGGGATCCACAAAGTCTTCTGACTTGTAAGGAGATGTAAGGATCCATATAAGAAGTTTCTAACAGGTCCATGAGTTTGGTATACCATGATAAGGGATCTTATATTAAAACAGGTGAAAACTGTGGCCTTTGTAAGATCCCACAGATACTGTATTTGTAAAACGGTCGTGATTTTGCCTCCATTTCTTTGCCAAATAGGACAAGAGGGCAATGCTTCATGCTGCACCTAGGCTCTGAACACCTTAAGGCTAAGGTTTGCTGGAGAGGTTCAGGGCTACTGAGCTACTTATTGTCTGCCAGGCTCATCACGGAGAGGTGGCTCCTGCTGGGACTTCTTTCATAGAATCAGAGAATAGTTTGGATTGGAAGCGACCTCCAAAAATCATCTAGTCCAACCCCCATTCTTTCCTCCCTGTAAATACTGAGTTTAGAGAGGAGGTGCTGTTAGACAACCCATCATGCACACTCTGCACTACAAGGCCACCAAGTATGAACTAATTTTGCTTGCTTCATTTCTCGCTCCCTTGCAGATGCTTCTCAAGAGCAGGCACCGCACAATTCCCTTACAAACACACTTAGATTAGCCATCTCTGAAACGTTACCATCCTCTGGGACCCACAACAGCTTTTTTTTAAAATAAGCTATTTGTAACTTGGCCTGGAGGTCAGTGAAACAGTGGTCGGTGGAAGCAAATTACCCAGATGGGGTTGGAAGCCAAGCAACGCTAACCAGATAGGAAAATGGCCCCGAAGGGCAATTTTTCAGATAAATGTGGATGCCAGCGACGCCAGCTGGGGATATTTTCATTTTCCATCAGCTTGCTCAATCTGCACGGGCCACCGCATCGTGTCTACAGGCCTCGGTCCCCAGAGACTGCAGGGCATGACCCCCCTTTCCACCTTCTGTGTATCTATTTTCCTGCCAGGGCAGATTCCTGCTTCACGTGTCTCAGCAATTTCAGCCAGCAGATTTTCTTGCGTGGGATTTATTTTGTCCATCTCTGACTACTGAGCTACCAAGGGGCACTCTAGTTATATTTCTGCATTTGTCCCTTTGTGGTTGTGAGGTCTACAAATGCTATTCCGACCAAAAGTTATGATTTTTGTGTAATTATTTTAAGTCAATGAGCTGGTATGGCAAATAAAAACATGAAATCCTACAAGTCTTGCATGTCCTTGTTCCTTCCATCTACTGTCCTCATGTGCCAGCATCTCCTCCAGTCAAGCAGCAAAAAGCTAAGGAATTTATCGAGAGGCATTTCTGCCTCCTGCACACTTGGTAGCTGCTTGAGCCTTTAGCATTACCCACCGCAAGGCTTTCCAAAAGCAAGACCAGGAAGGCAAAACAACCACAGACCACCTTAGCCCAACCACAGCGAGCCCTTGCCTTTCCTCTAATATGCTTCTCATTGAGACCTCCAACTGTAACCATCATCACCATCCTGGTTGGAGGAGGGGAAGGTGATAAAGCCTGCAGCACTATGTCCCCACTATGCATCGTTGGACCATTTCTCCTGCCTTGGCTAGAGCCAGGCAGGGGCCGTTGCAGCAGTGCCGGTTGGCAGGAAACGTGATTTATGGGCAGGGGTTTCGGCAGGGGTGCCTCTGGCAGCAGGATGCAGGCAGCCTGGGGGGTTGTCTTCTTTTTTTTTGCAGCCGTTCTTTCGACACATCTGGGTGGATGAGTTAGAGCTTTTCCACCGTGGCCGCTAACTGCCAGCGTGCTGCCTGGCCCACCCAGCAAAGCCCGGGCAGGAAACAAGCTGGAGAGTCCCCAGCCAGTCCCTCCTTCCCCAGCCTGCCCTGGGGAGCGGTGCCAACCCCCCCCAGCTCCCATCCCACTCGAGCCTCGGCCTTGGGGGTTTCACGCTTACAGTTCGCTTGGAGACGGGAAAAGGACTCAACCCTCTGCTTCCACAGACCTGCAGTGCTGAAGCACTCAGCTCGGTCCACAGCATGGAAGGCACTGGGATGCTTAAATCTTGGATGAACCAGCAAACCATCTTCTGATGCTCAAGGTCATGTCTCCAACTGTAGGTAGAGGTGCTATATAGCAGTCTATAGGCTGTCCCCTATACATCATGCAAACCCAAGCGCAGCTGCCCAGCAGAGAGACAGGGCTGAGCAGCCCTCCTTGCTCATTGCCATCAATGCCTGCCCACATCAGACATCGCATCTTGGGATAAACCAGTGAGTGTATTCACAAAACACCTTAAATTACTCCTTCAGGACCATGTTGACACATGCACATGGTTTGCTCGGGACAAGACCGGACTGTCATTGTATGCCACTTAGCAGAGGGTTCTCTGGCCCTATCTCCTACAAGGCGCTACTATGGTAGTGAGGAGCTTTAGGAGAGGTATGCAATGAGCAGAGCAATGCTTCAAAGCCAGAGGATCCTCCTGAGCTCCAGGTCTCTGCTGCTTTCTGTTCATCCCGGTGGGATATGGATGCCTTGGTTCAAACCATCCATAGGGGAACAGAAGAGGGTTTGTGCCTTCTTTCATCAAAGGCATCATCTGGATGTCTTTCTGGAAGGTAGGCATGGCCCTTTCTGTGCCCATGTGAAGCTCATGAAGTTCAACAAGGCCAAGTGCAAGGTCCTGCACCTTGGGTTAGGGGAATCCCCAGTATCAGTACAGACCAGAGGACGAAGGGATTGAGAATAGCCCTGATGAAAAGGACTTGGGATCCTGGTGGGTGAAAAATTGGACATGAGTTGGCAATGTGCGCTCACAGCCCAGAAGGCCAACCATAACCCGGGCTGCATCAAAAGAAGCATGGCCAGCAGGTGGAGGGAGGTGATTCTGCCCCTCTGCTCTGCTCTGGTGAGACCCCACCTGGAGTACTGTGTGCAGCTCTGGGACACCCAACATAAGGACACAGACCTGTTGGAGTGGTCCAGAGGAGGGCCATAAAAATGATCAGAGGGCTGGAGCACCTCTCCTACAAGGACAGGCTGAGAGAGTTGGGGTTGTTCAGCCTGGAGAAGAGAAGGCTCCAAGGAGACCTTATCACTGCCTTTCAATACTTCAAGGGGGGTATAACAAAGATGGGGACAGGCATTTTAGCAGGGCCTCTTGCGACGTGACAAGGGGTAAGGGATTTAAATTGAATGGGAGTAGATTCAGACTGGACATAAGGAAGAAATTTTTTACAATGAGGGTTATGAAACACTGGGACAAGTTGCCCAGAGAAGTGGCAGATGCCCCATCCCTGAAACATTCAAGGTCAGGTTGGACAGGGCTTTGAGCAACCTGATCTAGTTGAAGATGTCCCTACCCATGGCAAGGGGGTTGGACTAGATGATCTTTGAAGGTGTCTTCCAATAAAAGCCATTCTGTGATTCTATGGTGCAGCCATCGGGTGATACCTTCAGGAGGTGGCACACCAGGAGGCATTAGCATCTCTTCAGCCAAGGACCAGGGATTTCTGCTTACTGAAATGACCACTTTATCCATCATACCAACTCTAGGCCCAGAGCAGAAGGTGGCAGGGCATTTCTCATCCACACTGCCCCTTTGGGAAGGGATCTATCTTGCTGATACATCCCCACGGCTGTCTCAGATGTGGAGCTTGAGCCTGGCGTATGGAATCACCCCTTGAACAGGTAAAGTCATAAATATTTGTGCAGCTTTACTGCCTCTTCCCCCTGGAGAAAGCAGGCAAGACTTTCTAGTGAGCCTGCCAAGGACGCCTGAGTTAGCCTCTCCCTTCCAGGCTTGTGAAGGATTAAACTGTCTTGTTAGCAGCTGTAGCACAAAAAGAGCTTATGGATGCCCTAAAAGGCCACAGTCGCTAAAAGGGGATGGGGAAGGACTTGCAGATGCTGTGAGAGCTGGGTGCTGCTGGGAAAGGCAAACCACTAATTTCCATCAGTCTGACTTCAGGAAAAATCCCCTTCTGATGCCAAATCAGAAGACCAGGGCAAGCAGAGCCACCTGCAAACATCCTTCCATGCTGCCCTGCTCAGAACCAACACTCCAGCACGGGCAGCTCCATCACCCAACAGCCCCAAAGCTTGCAGAGATGTCTTCTGCCAACGCCAATTTGGGAGTGGGATGGAAATAAAAGGGCTACTAGTTTCCTGCAAGGGTGGTAAATAATCAGTTGTCAAAGTGTACTTGGTGGTTGAGATACACCATGGTGGGCGGTTTCACGTGGTACTACAAATGCTAGCAATAAGAGGCAGAAGTTATTCACTAATTTGGATTAAAAGTAGTTTTCTGCTCCTCATCTTCAAAATAACCTTCAGCCAACATTTTGTTAGGAAAGCTTTTAATTTTGCAATATCACTGCAAATATCCCCCCAGAATAATCTTCCAAGTCACAGAACTTGGAAAATATTAATTACTTGATTAACAGTAATATTAATTTTTGCAATATTAACATTATTTGAAAGTCAGATTTTTTCCCCGTATTTTGTTTCTGTGCAGGAGAAGGGATGGACAATGGCAGAAATAGCACAAAACAACAGCTAAGCCATGTCAGATATAAGGGAATTATGCAGAATATTTCTACAACACCTTAACCATTATTTTAAATTAACTCCCTTGGACTTGCATCCCTTTTATTTCCTCTGTGCAAATGTGTACTGACAGTAACTATCACAGAGCATCTGTCTTTTCCTCTATAGCAGGACGGTGTGGGTTTGGCACACCAAGCAGTGCAAAGCAGATTGCCATGGAGTTTACAAAGCTGAAACACCCATCAGAGCAACGATGAAAACAGACATAGGAAGCGTGTTTCTATAGGTAGCAACCAGACTGGCTGTACCTCCACTCTACCCACTCCTATACAGCTAAAGCAATGAGTAATTGCAAATATTCTGCTAGTGATGCCAGTTCTCAGAACTAAGAGATGGAAAAATGCTCCGGAGTGCTATTATATTACAAGAAATGGATTTGTGCTACTGCCTGCCAACAGAATTAAAGAGAATAATAATTATTCACATCATTTGCAGAATGGGTTCGGATCAAATAGAGTAAGTCACAGTCAATAAAGACAATTCATAAGCAAAAAGGAAGGAAATTTCCTGAATGGCTTCTTAGACTTTGGTCATCCAACTCTAGGGGCTGTAATACTGATATTTTCAGAGCGCTTAGCAGGAACTCTTTGTATCTAATAGGACATATACAAATTGGTACAGGATTGTTTATTTCTAAAAAGAGGAGCTGAACACAAATTAAGATATCAGTGCGTCACCAGCTCTTCTGAAGAGCTTGATAGGCTTTGTAAAAGCAATTCTTGAAGTCTGTTATAAGGAGAGCTACCTAACAGCAGAATACGTTTGGAAACATTTTTACTGAGTGCTTGACTAAAGAGCAATGAAATATTTAATTCTTACCTCTTCTGTCAGAGTTACCTGCAGAAAAAGAAAATAAAAGTCTCTTAGCAACAAAGAAATATACATTTTAATAAGTCAGGAAGGATCAAAGACCACGACAGCAATAAATTTAGTAACTCTCATCATCTTCTTGTAAATTTTTCCTTTAAAACACCAGCTAAAAAGCCACGATGCTAAAACAAATTTCAGCCTTCACTTAGTAACAAGGAAGAAGGAAACAAACCCAAATTTTTTATCAGCAGAGCAGGGAGCTGAATCTGAGCTATAACACTGATCAACACAACTTACTGCTTTTAATCAATAACACAGTCTGTTTAACCCTATAACCAGCAAGTCACCGGTGTAATACATTAGCACAGTCGCGCATAATTTTAAAAGAGTGGCTGAGCCAAGAGTTCAACTAAGAGCAGTTGGGCTCAGGGATGGGGATGATGAGCATTCCAAGGGAAGCCTCTACCTACTGTTTTGGATGTCTCATCTAGAGGAAACCAGAACAAACCTATGCTGCTGAGAGCACAGACCAGCTCTCCTGCTGGAATGCTGCTGGCATAGCCACCCCATGCTCCTGTTTTATGAGCTGCAGCACAGGGTTGAGGACAACCTTGGTAGGTTTGGAGAAGCAGGAATTGCCAGTACAACATATAATTCACGTGGCATCTTCTGCCCCTGTCCCTCTCCTGAGCACCACTTAATTATTTCATGACTGATATCCAAATTTCCTATTAAGACTAATGGCAAGGGCAGCCCTAAAACTAATTTTGCTCCTTGACAAATTACTTGAAATAAAGAAAGAATCGGCTTTGGTTATTTGTTCTCGTGACTGACATCAGGTGTGAAGCCACATCTGGCCTTGATGGTGCAATGGCCAACATGCCATAGCATACACCAAGGGAGTCCACCAAAAACAGTAACCCAAGTCATAAAAAAAGTAGCAAAGACATAAAAATTATAAATTCAGTCCCCTGCTATCAGACACTGTATTACAAAATCCTGATCTTAGCCGTACTTAAGGCTTTTGCCTCCATCACTCCCATTTGAAGGCTACATTTATTCTAAACTTGCACTGTGCATGTATCTAAAATTACTCTGGACCCCTTCGCTCTGCAAAAAAGCCTCGAGGTTTTGTGTTTGAAAAGAAGCTGGATGAGCTCAGTGTCCTGCTGGATGGCAGGACACTGAGAAAGCTGGCTTGTAAACTTCCTTCAGCCACATCCTTTCCTGTGCTGGTAGCAAAGTCAACTTCACTGCAGCTTCCAGGCTGCGGTTTCCAAAGATGCCCAGAGGAAGAGGGCACACACATCTCACTGACGTGAAGAGGGGTTTAGACAACCAACACCCAATATCCCTGGAGAAATTTATTCTTAGGGAATGTACACTTGACATCTCCCTGCATTAAGCCCAGTATTAACTTCTTTCAGTCTTTTCTACCCCGTTACCAAGTTACCCATCCTGTTTTTCCACTAAATCTGCCAAGGTTTTCACTATGACCTTTAGCAGGCACTGCTATGTAACCATTGCAACCCAAGAGGCAGGTAGTATCAAAGCTGAATCTCAAACAATGTAGCAATGGGCAATGGTTCAGCAATGGCTGAAGAATCACAGATCAGCTAAGATTTCTGGTCACCTCAGCCTCTTTTTGCCTGATTTTTGCCCTTGACATACATTGAGCTGCCAAACTCTACATTCTTAGGGGCCACTTTGATGATGTCACAAGAGGGGAATGACAGCAGGATGGCAACACAGACAACTCAACTGTTCATCCAGACCTTTCAAAGATTAAAATAGCCCAGGTAATGGGGAAAAAACTGATAATGTAAGCATAGAATCACAGAATGGTTTGGGTTGGAAGGGACTTCAAAGATCATCTAGTCCAACACCCCTGCCATGGGCAGGAACATCTTTCACTAGATCAGGTTGCTCAAAGCCCCCTCCAACCTTCTAGAAATGGGGCATCCATCCCATCATTGGATGTGCCAGCAAATGCAAGATTGAGAAATCCAGCGCATGGAAAATTCCGCTCAATAACGTCTCAGCATGTTGCTCCTGGTGCATATGACAGCGGAGACAGCATCTTCATAAGGTTTATCAGATCATGTATGGCTTGTGTCTGCAAGCAGTTTAGCAACCACTGGGTGGAACATAGAAATTACCCTACTAGTTGGGCCAGCGCCATCCTACCACATCATCCTTCATCCCCAGGTTGACTAATTTTGGATAATGAGCCAACTTATCAGCTTTCCCCAGGAGCTAGATCTCACCTCTGACTGGCCACCTCTAGTCTAAGCCTTAAATCCTTTGGGACAGGGACTGCCTTGCTGTGTGTATGCTTGTACAGTGCCAAAAGGCATGGCTTGAGCCCACAGTCGCTACCAAAATACAAATAAATGCAGAAACACTCTGGATAACCGAAGCTCTGCAGCTGAGTGGCAATCCAGAGTGACTTATTGCTGTTGCCTACACAGACCCGTTAAGGATCAACTTTTCAGCCAGCACCTGGGAGCTGTGCAGCACTAGCCCCATTTCACACTCCGGAAACCACAAAAAGTTATGAAACTCATCTGTGACAAAAGTGGAATGAGATCCTAGGTTTTCTGGTGCCCCAGCATCTTGGCAAGAAGCCCACACCTTTGGTAGGATAAATCTCTTCTGATCTAGTCACTTCAGGGACTTATATTATTTCATATCATGGTGGAATTTGCCCCAAAGTGTCTTCTCATTCCCTTTTGTTCAGCAAAACAAAAGAAGAGAAAAGAAACCAACCCAGAGGTGGGGTGGCCTGGAGAAGAAGAGGTGAAGCAGATGCCTACCATTGTGGGCAGCGGAAGAGGTCTCTTGCGTTGTCATCGTTGCACTGAAATTCCTCTCCGTCATCTCCGCTTCTGTGGTAGGGAGAGCAGTGCGTGGAGCAGACGGCGTCACGCTGGGTAGCAGGGAGGTTGCTGGAGGCACGGGCACAGTTGTCCCCAGGGTGGAGGTATTGAGGCGGACAGCGGTGGTGTTGGGGGAGATCCTGGTGGCTGTGGTTGTAGGTGGCTTTGACGCCATGGTAGAAACAGTCACTGGAGTGCTAATGGTGAGGCTGTTTGCGCTTGTTGTAGTCCCATCCTCAGGACCTGCTGTAGGAGCTTTGGTGGGACTCCTGGGGGAGGTGGGCACTGTTATGGGTGGCTCTGTGAGTGGATTAAGCACAAGGGAACCGCCATGAAATACCTTTCTGCAACGCTGGAGGGTTTAGATGCTAAAGGTTCATGTGACTGTAACTACAAGGATAAAAGAGCCAAAAAACCCCAGTCCAGAACAGGAAATTCTTTGCACCGCACAGTGATCCACAACCTATAAAAGTAGGTAACTTGAATATGTATTATGACATTAAGGAGGTAGAAAGGTTAGAGCCCCTGTAAGCCCCTGTAAGAGAGGATCAATATTTGCTCGAGGTAAAACCTGCAGGTCCCATTTATGAGCACCTGGAGCCCATCACCCTCTTTTTGACACTTAATATTACAGTTATTATATATATATAATATATACAGTTATAGGAGGGCAGAAGGGGTAAGTCACTGAGCATGTGAGCACTTACTCCTCTGATCCTAAAGATGGTTTAGGGACAAAAGAGAGGAGAATATGAGTGTAATTTACCTGTCGTAACGTTGTTAGCACCTACACTTATCAGGCCACTTCCAAGCAAAAGGAGAAAGAACCACGAATCCATGTTGACCTGGGGAAGAGAGTAAAGAAAAGTTATTTAAACTGTAATACAACATCATCCCAAAGTAATTCCAACTGTGGACGCCGCTGTGCATCTTGCATGTGTAGAGCTGCAAGGTAGGAGAGAACATGTAGCTGGAGTCCCTGAAATCATATGGATGGGAAGGATTTATCGATATGTTTGTACGTTCCCAACGGGAGGACACATGGAGAAATCCCAGTTTGGTGGATGACCAAAGGTCGACAGAGATGAAGCAGAGAATGGGTGAACTGTGGAAGAGCATGAGAGGAACAAGCTGTGAAGCTGAACACCAAAGATAAGTACCCAGTCTTAAAGAAAATTAATAATGTGTTCATATAACAGTCTGCAAATGAGCATACTTTGAGCAAACCGAAATGCAATACACGTGAAGCAAGGATCAAGGCAAGGAGCCTTGATCCAAAATGCCCATGAACCAGAGGCAGGGAAGAAGGAGAGGTTAGCTCCTCCTGCGGGCAGTGCCCAGCAGATCCCTGTTGGCTCACTGAAGCCCCTGCCTGTTACTGGGTGTGGGGAGAACACCCGCACAAGGTCAAGCTCAGCTCCATTCAAACCCCATCAGATTCCCGGCACGCGTGGATGAAACAAATACTCATAAATAATAATCCAAGATCATTTGCCAGCACAGGCTGCACATTCGTTGTACTGTGAGTTTCTTCCCAGGAAATGTCCTGCAAAATTACAGGACGATGACATCAGTAGAGTTGTTTCCCCCGGGCTTTCTCCCTCAGCCCTTTTAAATGCAAGACTTTTATGGTGATTTCTTTCCTCATTAGACCTCAAAAAGCTCCTGAGAAATGGGTATAGTTATCTCCTCCCGAACAGATACAGGTCCAGAGGCTGAGGCAAACGACAGCGAGCTGTGAGACGTCATCGTCCTGGCCAGAACAGAGCCCCAAGCTGCCAAGCCCCAGAGCCCAGGGCCTCCCAAGGTTGAACCAGTATCTCACATGTGCTATGGGCCCAGAGAGGGCTCGGAGATGGCTCTGCTACATGCCATCGACCAGCAGCTGCTGTACGACTCTCTCCTGTCCTTCAGGCTTTTGTCATACATCCAGTTGCATCTTCAGCATCTCCTGGGAGAAGACTGTGAGATCTCACTGCCAAGTCAACTTGACACGTTGCCAAGAAAGGGTTTTATTCCTGATATGCAGTCTAAGCCTCTCCCTCTTAAATACGTCTTGTGTTGTTTGTTCTTATTCTATTTATTTAAATCTGCTTCAACCTAGACCCATCCCAAACTCCGGGCAAAAGTACAACACTGAAGTCATCAACGTGCTGGAAACGATATCAGAAATACAAGATCCTCCCCACCCGGGAGTATCCTCCCACCAGCACCACCCACTTACATGTTTTTCCTCCCCCCAAAAGAAAACCTGGCAAAAATCGAACTTACTCAGTGATGAAAAGGTCAGACAAACCCTGAACCAGAAGGAAACCAAGCTCCAGAGATAAGAGCTTTCCTCCAGCTCTCTCTACTGCCAGCCCGGCTGCTGCGAGCAGGATGGGGCTTTCTCCAAAGGGTCCCACTGATGTGAGCAGCCAACTTTCCAGTGGATTTCACTACCAGTTAAAGTATTTTTCTGGATGAATTTGAACTGATTTGGTACTCCTATTGCTGGTGAGAGCAGGGCTGGTCCTGCAGTGTCTCCCTGAGGGTTTGCTCCAGGGTGGGATGTCTGGAAAACCCACAACCGGTAGAGTTTCGATGGCATGCTCCACTCTTGGTGCCTGTTGAGGCCACTCAAAAAGTAATCACACTCTGGAGCTGAGATGGTCCTAAGCCAAAGAGGTTTTCCACCCCTGCAGTGTGTTGTCCCCCAGGGAGTTCGTGTCCTCCCCATGTTTAGTTGCAACTGGGAAGCACATGGAGCTGCACCGCCGGCAAGAACGAAAGCAACTCTCTGCAGGAGACAGATCCTTCAAGCATCCCACTGCGGAAACCCATAGAAACAGGGCACTCATCGCAATCAGACGTGTGCAAAGGCAGAAGGACCCTAAGCCCATGCTGAATCTCCAAGTGAATATAACAGTGGCACTGAGATGCTCCTGAAACCTCGCAAGGGCTGACGAAGGCACCAAAGTCTCACCATTGCAACTGCTTCCCTCACCAGGAACCCATCACTACCACAACAAGAAAACAGTAACAAGGTAAAAGGAAAGACCTTCTGCAAACACTGCTAGGAAAAAAGTGACTGTTCATTGTGTTTTGATGAATATTTGTATAGAAATGCCAGTCTCACAGGTGGATGTGGCTCCTTTCCTCTTCCCCACCACCCCGCTTCTCAAAACAGGAGTTCCTGTTCATTTGGGATTTCCAGCCATACCAGCACTGGCTCCGCAGCAGCAGTTTGCCCTGAGAGCAGACAAACCAGTCACTAATGGGGACTCTCCCACTGCACAGCATCCTACTGGCTCCTCACACTGAGATCTTGCTCCTCATGGCATGGCCCATAACTAACCCATCATTGAAAAACCATATAGATCTTAATCTCTTCCAAGCCTATCTTAATGGTTTCAAGGATCTTTTGAGCTGGCTGCTCCAGCTATTGCAGCATACCTCAGATACCAGGGGAATAACAATTTGTTCATGGTCATTCAGCAAAGGGGTGGTAGAGCTGAGACTGGACCTCAGGGGACTCGGTTCCTCTCCCATTTGTGGTCCCTTTCAAGCAAGTTAAGGAAGGAAAGACTGATACATTAGCCCATAACAACCGCACACTCCCTCCCTAAAACCAACAGCCGAATGTCCCGTTGGCCTCTGAAGCTCTTCTGCCCCATCCTCAACATATTTTCCCTTGGTATCAAGAGCAGGACATGGAGGGTAGGTGGAAGGAAGTAAAAGCTGTGAATCCCCTCTTTTTTCTGCCCTCCATTACGGGGAAGTAACCCATATACAATAAAAGAACTTGGTTTTATTTCCATAACTGTGACTGCCATATGGATGAGAACTAAAGGCAACTCCTGGATCAGCCACGGGTACCGGATGCAAAACCCCTTTGGGACGATGCAGGTCCCTCCTTCACTGCGCCAGCACTGCAGCTCTGATGCCTTGGGATAACATCAGTGGTCAAGCAGCTGCCTGCCTTTAAAACTCCCTCGATATTATGTTTAATAAGTTCATTGATCCTCGAGTGGATCACATTAGGAGGAAAGGGTTGGCAAGGAGAGAATGCCGCATTTCCGCAAGCCTTCCCCCATTTTTGTGAAGAAAGCTGGATGCAGGCAGTCTGTGTGGATCCTGAGTTTTTATGGCTTTATTAGTGTGAATGTGAAAAGAAACAGGACGCCGGGCAGCCCGAGAGCATCACGGCTTGCTGTGCAGATCATTACACAAAAATCCCAGGAGCAGCTCCTGTGACCGGCAATCAGCTGCCAGCGCTGCTTTATCACCTTAAAACCGGATCCAGAGCAGAGAGCAAGTGAAAGAGCCCTGCGCAAAGGGAGAGCTGTGCCAGCCCAGCTCCCGGCTCCCAGCCCCTGCTGTTAAACACTCCCTATTCCCAAATGCAGTATAAATAAATGCCAGCGGTACGCCGTTACCCGCTTCTTAACATAAAAGGCCTCGAGAGTCCTACCCCAAAGCTGGAGAAACCCGAGTCTCCCTTCCCCCTCGGCTCCCTCCCTGCTGGTTTCGGAAACGGAGAGGAAATACTTGTAATGTTATCAACATAAACACAGCTCTTGGCCGGCTGCAACATCCTGCGAGCTCTGCAGAAAAACACCCTGACGTCACGGCGCCGGCTCTGCTGAGGAGAAAGGAGCCGGCTTCGGCACCGCTGACCTGGCGGGTTGGGATGCTCAGCAACGCATCTTCATTTTAAACCTTCTTTTTCATAAATCGGCGTTAGAAACCTCAATAATTGCTACCGGTGTGTCCAGCAATATTTTATATATATATAGACAGCGTGTACATGCATTACTCTCTCCCATACACTGTTCAGGAGCTTCTTATAGAAAAGGCTGCGGGACCTATGTTTTAAAATAAGCTCATCTTGTCAAAATGATTGATGCTGGGGGGGCGGGGGGAAAGGAAATAATCTCTTTATAAAGTAATAAGTGGCTTAAAAATGGTCCTTCTGTGTGCTGCTGCTGTAGGGGGGGTTTGGCTGCAGGACCACCTCCCCATGCTTCCAGAAAGCAAAGAATTAGTATTTAGTGCCGCAGAAACTGCCCAGATCCTACCCGGATACAGCCGTCCACAATCAAAGGCAGGATTTACCCCCACCTCTGACATATTCCTAATTCCTGGAAAATGAGGCAATCTTTTTCTATGTGCAAGGAGAAGACACAACCCAAATTCCACCCGGCTTTCTGGGACCCCAGAACCCACTGCTGCTATCAGTAAAACGCTAAAATGTAGTGGCTCAATCACGACCACCCGACTGCCTTGTGCTGGCCACAACCACAGTGAAAAATAAAAAAAATGTTTAGTTTTCCTCCTTGTTTTGGCAGGGAAGAGGGCAAAACTAGGAGCAAGGTTAGCATTTGCACCGGTTAGCTCTTTGAAGCAGGACGAGAGCGAGCATGAGCATAAAGAAAGGGGAAAAGGTCTTTTTTTTTTTCTTTTTGGTGGCAGCAAGCCATCAGCATGGCTCAGCCGCCCTGCAAAACAAACCTGCCGTTCCCTCTCCCCCTCCCTGCTCCTTTTAAATCCCGCTTATGGTTTTCCAGCCTCTTGCTGAAGCTGTGATCTGTGGCAGAGGAGAGCTGCCCACGGACTCATCTGATGGCAGAACGATTTCGTCGGCACCAGTTTCCCTTTTCCCGTAGCCCCAGACCTCTTGCATTGGATGAGATGCAAAGGATGTAAAAATAACCATCAGGATGAGCCCCGCTGCTGGGAGCTCTGCACCTAAAAGCAAAGCCCAGTCCCCTACGGAAATCACCAGGGGCCAAGTGTCATGCAGGGGGGCTCCTTACACCATGCATTGATTTCTTCTCTTCTCTACCATCATGCAAGGAACTGCTTTGGCTCCAAATCGTGTTGGGATGGAGAATGCTGGGTTGTCTCCCGCACCAGAGCTGCGGCGAGTTGGCCATCGAGATAGAGGAGCTGTTGAGGAAGGGAAAAGAGTTTTCTTGCACTAAGACACAGTGACTAATCCCTTGCATGTATCTCCGAAGCTGAAACGAGGCCTTTGATGTGTCACTGAACATTATTCCCCCACCCCACCCTCTGCTTTTCCACTCTTCAACAGAAAAGATGAATCACAGCAACCATTCACCCTTTCTGAAAATCCACTTCATTTTCATTTTTTTTTTTCTTTTAAATAAACAGGCGGCTTCCACACACACGACAGCCGCTGTAACAAATGGCGCATGAGGAGGAGGACAAGCCTGCGGTAAGGGCTTGGGATTTTGCTTTCTCCACCTGCCCAACCTTCAACAAATCACCACTTTCCTGCAGCTTGATATTTACTCATGGCATGGTTTGGGTTGGAAGGGACCTTAAAGATCATCTAGTCCAACCCCACTGCCATGGGAAGGAACATCTTTCACCAGATCAGGTAGCTCAAAGCCCCATCCAACCTGGCCTTGAACATTTCCAGGGATGGAGCATCCACAACTTCTCTGGTCAACCTGGTTGAGTGTCTCACCACCCTCATCATAAACCATGTCTTCCTTTCGTCCAATCTCAACCTACCCTCTTTCGGTCTAAAACCGTTACCTTTTGTCCTGTCACTACAGGCCCTGGTAAAAAGTCTTTCTCCATCTTTCTTATAAGCCCCCTTTATATATTGAAAGCCCATAATAATGTCTTCCTGGACCCTTCTCTTGTCCAGGCTGAACAGCCCCAAAACCTTTTCTCATAGCAGAGGGGTTCCAGCCTTCTGACCTTTTTTGTGGCCCTCAGTCTAACAGAGGAACACACTGTCATCTTTCAAAGAGCAAAATCCTAGGAACCTGATCCTACTCCCACCTGGCATTCTGGGTGTCCAGAAATAGCTTGCACTGTTAGGATGATGTTAAAAACTGCTAGCCTGAACCAGGATCAGTATTTCTCATGGAGATTATCTTTAGCGAGATGTTAGTCTATCCCATGCCAACCATAAGTCTCTCAAAACACACTCTGGGAGCAGTAATGTGCATGAAACCATCGTGGGTGGATGTAGAGAGGATCAGATGTTCACCAGTCAGACCCTGGAAAAGGTTCCCCACACTCCCATCCTACCTCTGCCTCTGAAAACTGGAAATCCCTGTGCTTCAGCCTGTAGGTTCCCAAATTGGCTGTTTTACTCCCTAAGTGAATGACAGGTTTAATTCATTCAGAAATATTTGCAAGGACCTTTGAGAACACAGTTAAGAATAATTTACTGGGTCCAGTATTGTTTAACATCTTCTTTCAGCCATCTGGATGATGGGGGTAAGTGCACCCTCAGCAAGCTTGCTGATGACACCAAGCTGAAAGGAGTTGTTGAGATGCCAGGTGGTCTTCCTGCCAACCAGAGGAACCTCACCAGGTCAGAGAAATGGACCAACAAGGACCTCATGATGTTCAACAAGGAGAAGTGCCAAGGCCTGCCCCTGGGGAGAAACAATCCCAGGTACATGTATGTGCTAGGGCCACCCACCTGGAAAGCAACTTGGCAGGAAAGGATCTGGGGGTCCTGGCAGACACCAAGTTGACCACGAGCCACCAATGTGCCCTTGAAGCAAAGAAGGCCAATGGTGTCCTGGGCTGCGTTAGACAAAGTATTGCCAGCAGGTCAAGGGAAGTGATCCTTGCCCTCTACTCAGCACTGGTGAGGACACACCTGGAGCACTGTGTCCAGCACTGGGCTGCCCAGTACAAGAGAGACGCAGACATAGTGGACAGAGTCCAGCGAAGGCCACAAGGGTGATGAGGGGACTGGAGCATCTCTGCTGTGAGGAAAGGCTGTGAGAGCTGGGACTGTTCAGGCTGGAGAAGAGCAGGCTCAGGACGGGTCTCATCAATGTCTGTAAACACCTGAAGGGAGGGTGCAAAGAGGACAGAGCCAGGCTCTTTCCAGACAGGACCAGAGGCAATCGGAACAAACTGAGACACGGGAGGGTCCCCCTAAACATCAGAAAACACCTTTTCACTGCAAGGGTGACTGAGCACTGGGACAGGTTGCTCAGGGAGGTTGAGGAGTCTCCATCCTTGGAGATATTAAACAGCCATCTGTACATGATGCTGGGAAACCGGCTCTAGGTGTCCCTGGTTGAGTAGGGGTTGGACCAGATGACCTCCAGAGGTCCCTTCCAACCTCAACGACTCTGTGATTTTATGATTCTCTAACTTACTAACCTGCTAACTTTTCAGAAGGAGTGTCCATGGATGGACACTCCTAGCCTCACTGCTGGCACAGCAAGCAGAGTCACTGTCTGAAAGCTGCCCCAAGTGCCTTGCAGACGAAAGCTACAAATATGCCCAATTATTTCCCTAATAATTTTCTAAATAACCCTCATAGTTAGGACAGGTTTAATTGGCCCTCAGCCACTCTTTTCTGCCAGCACCGCTGCTGTCTGATCGGGGGAGTGCATGCCGGTTGCACGTCTTGAAGAATAAACCAGGATGGGTCGGGGAATAAGTTGTGGAGGGAGACAAAAGGGGATGAAGAGATTCTTGGACCTGTAGCAATGGAGAATGACCACCCGTAGAGGGTTTCCTAAAGGACACAGCATCAAGGAGCATCAAGGCGGGACAAGCACAAAGCTGAGAGAAGGTGAAGTCCTAAGAAAAAGGGGAGCGGTGAGTGAAGCCCAAGGGAGCTGTCAGGTCAGGGAGGATGAAGACGAAGGACTGACTCTGAGCCGAGACCAGAAGGAAGAAGCTGCAGGGTTTTGCTGCAGGCCAGGCTGGTGAGGGTTGGTGGGGTGGCAGCAGCTGCGTTGCAAAGAAGAGAGGGAGGCAAGACCTTCTTCTGGGGTAATTAAAATGGATCTGCCAAAGCAAGATGCCCAGAGCTTGTAAAAACCCCTGGTGAGTATGAGACCAAAAAATATGGTCTCCTGGTGTGCTTTCCCCCACTTTGCATCTGCAATGTGGTGCTGGGAAGTAACTGCCCAAAAGGCTCGAGTGAAGCCAGTTCATGTCATTATTCAAAATAATTAATTAACAAATAATTTTTTTTAAAAAAGTCAAGTCATACAGGAATATATTTCTTTAAGATTCCACTTTAGAGTGTCCCCTTCTTTGTCCCAGGCATCGTTTGTAACACGTACAAAGAAAACATGAGTGCAGTTCACATACCAGCTATGAAAAAGACCGGTTGCATTTGACTGGGGAGTCAGGATGAAGCATGGCCATTATTTAGCATAATAACATCCCTATCTAGCAAAATGCCTTTCAGAGAGCGAGCGAATGGTACACGGGGAGGAGAAACAAGGATTAAAATAAAACCAAAACCCACAAAAAATAAAGCCCAGCTTTTGGGCTCAGTCCTTTCTACAGGACTGAGATGAACTCCCAGCTCCCAGCGAGACCAAGCCGGGGAGCTGGAGGGTTCGGGTGGCGAGCGGTCAGAGCATCCTACTTAAAACAAAGGTGTCGGAGGGGATCATTCGCATGACAGCCTTAAAATCTCATTACAGAGGCTAAGCTCCAATTAAAACGCATGCGTTCGGTCATGCAGCTTAATCGCTGGTTGTGCTTACCATGAAATCCGCCCGGGACACCTGTAGGGTGCGGGGAGCAGCCAGCCCGTCCCACGGAGCAGCCCTTGGGCTAAGAAAGTGCCGTGGATCTGTAAAATCACCAATTTACCTGCGGTAATTCTGCACCGCTGCTCAGTTCAGCCCTGTTGCCACAGTAACACTTCTGGTGTAGCCAAGATCACTGATTATGAAACTAGAAAAAAAATCAGAGGCTGCTAATTAGGATATACTCCAGTTCTCAAAAAGCTCCATATTAATGACATTATGATTGCGAGTGCAGGGAAAATAAAGACGCTAGAAAGCAATGCCTCGGTCAGCATCAGTGGCCGCTGCCAGCTGCTTTTTGGGTCTTTTTATTTATGGGTCTTAAAATTCAGCTTGCAAATTCCCTGTAAATTCAGCTTGTTTTCCTTCTTTCTAAACAAATGTGCAAGACTCGGTGGAACAGTCTTTATTCTTTACATATATTTGCATGTATTAGACTGGAAAAAATGGGTCGAGGACAATGTACAAATGGCGATAGCCAGAGTGGGGCCAGGGATGCATCCCCTGCATC
Source organism: Limosa lapponica baueri (assembly GCA_002844005.1). Classification (NCBI taxonomy): domain Eukaryota; kingdom Metazoa; phylum Chordata; class Aves; order Charadriiformes; family Scolopacidae; genus Limosa; species Limosa lapponica. The sequence goes on along the minus strand of KZ505652.1, from coordinate 1,362,544 downwards.
TCACATTACCTGTGTTTCTGTTGCAGTTTGCTAGAGAAAAAACCCAAAAACATAATTTTACCAGTGGCTGCAAGGATCTTTAAACGAGGTTTGCAAACAAGGGGAACCAGAGTTGCAAACGTTTTCCTCTCTGACTTTCATTTGAGTGCCAAAAGCATTTTGAGGCATGTCTTCTGCTGAGGGTTTCAAGCTGAAAAATGTGACTGGGAGCAGTTGCACTGCCAGACACAAGTGTTTTTCAACAAAAGCTACGAATAAGATACCGGAGTGCACTTCCAGGTGAAAGGAAAATGGCCTAACAGGTATTTCTGGAGCCGCAAACCCAGAATGAGGCTGTTTTAAAAAGTCAGCTCATCAAAACGCCTTAATCTTTCCATTCTCACTGGATGGCAAATCTACCGAGAGGACGAAACAGTGATTAACAAGCGGGGTCAGGGACCAAAACTGTGTTAATAAGCTAATAATATTCTCTACTGTAACGGCAGACTCTGCATTTCTCCATCATCCAGGGCCACCACATGACGGACAGCCCAGCTGCTTGACTTCAGCCAGCACCGCTGACGAGGACCAGGACCCACCACTTCCCAAGTGGATACAGAGGCTGAAAAACAAATCACTGGCAAAAGCTGTGCCCTGAGGTCAGGCACAGCCTCAGGTTTGTTCTGGGGAAGGGCAGGAGTTGAGCACTGCCAACATCTTCCAGTGCTAGACCTGTGATGCTCTAAACCCAGACATGCAGCAGGGCTTCTGGGCCGTAACTTTACACCTCTCCGTGTCAGCATATGGGATTTCAGAAGCTTTAGCTAAAACTTTTGGTCCAAGAAAGAGGGAGAGAAAAGCTCTCAACTGAAAGCAGCAAGGGAGCTTTATGCAAGTAAAATGTAAATGTCCAAAGTGAGAAACACAGAATAATCAGTTGGGGGTGACCTAGAGACTTCAGTGTGGCTGATAGCAAGGATGCTGTTTTTACAAGTATCTTTTGCCCAGCTGAAGGCCATCATTAAAACAAGCTGCTGCTTAAATGCAAATGGCTGCTGAAGCTCTCATCCAGGTTGCAGGTGAAATTTGGATCGAAACACAACACTGTGAGCTCTGAGGCAGTGGCTGGAGGTATGAAAAGCTGGAGCAATGATAGATCATTTGTGACCCACCAGAAAATAAAAAAAGGAACAACCACTCTTTCGCCATCCTAATTTATAGAAAGTATCCCAGCCCCTACTTCTTAAATTAGTAGAAATAACCAGAGAAAAAAACCCAACCCTAAATATATATATAAAGCCTCTGAATGCTTCAGGGCTGTGCTCTCCCTGTAGCACAGGCAACTGGGACTTCGCATCCACAGCAAGAGCCAATGGTACCCACCAGCAAAGGACAGCCCAAGAGCGTTGAGGGGCTTTCCAGAAGGCAATGCTACCCCAACCACTGTATGGAGCTCCTAGAAATTACCCTCCCACAGCCTAATTACACCTCATCAGCTCCTGGTTCAAGTAGTGCAGGGGATTAACGCTGACAATTAAGCTGACAACTTGGGTAAGGACTCTTCCCCAGGCTGCCCCGGGACCAGTGCTGCACCGTTGCCTATAACCTGTTCCCTATGAAGGGTGAAAAGCAAAGTGCACTTGGAGAAGAACGGGGAAACCACTTTTTTTTCCCCCTTTGAGGCAGGAAAATAAGTAAGATTAATCTTTTTCTTTAGCAACATCACCTAAAGCCTTGAAAGCACAGTTCCCCTCTTCGCAACTGCATGAACTGGTCTCTTCTCCCGTTCACCAGTAATACTGGGGATATGTTAGGTGTAGTGTTAATTACCTATAAATGTGATTTATTAGCTGGAAACAATGCAAAGGTCTGATCCCGTATTCTAAGACATATACCGTCCACAACAGAAGATCAACTGGCCAAGCACAAGGGCATCCCAGTCCCGAGCAGACGGGGATTGCCACGTTACAAATAACAAATTAATAAAACCAGTGGGATCCAGCTGCCATTGATGGTTTAGTTGGCGGCATTATTTCTAGCCTTTTAATAGGCTTATTTACAGGAATTAGTCCTTTAATGCCGTGTGCTCATGTATATAGTACAGTATAAGCCGTTTTGATGCGACCACAGAGAGAACATCTGCTTTTGTGAGCAATTAGGGAAATTATTGCCAATTATGGTGACTGCAGGTAAGAGCAGCTGGGGAAAAAGGCTGTCTACGAGAAGGGTTGTGAAGCTTTTCAAGATGCTGATTTGAGCAGGGAGTTCACTGGGAACATAAATAACCTGTCAGAAAGGAGCCTGTGCCCAGAGAGCAGCCAAAATATCCTCAGCAAGGAAAGGATTTTGGGGCCAGCAGAGTTTTGGGGCGATCCCTCTTATCATTCACACTGCTGGCATTTCAAGCAGATCAGTCTTCCAAACATTTCTTCTCATCAGCTCCTGAAAAAGGACCAAACTCTGTTTGCCTCCAGTGGCCCTATTTCCACTTTCCTTTTTTTTTTTGTCCTATATATTTTTTCCATCTGCTTTTTTAATCTATTTTCCTTGCCATCTTCCGTGCCCAAGAGTTGTGTCCTTGATCAAGACGAAGGGATGATGTAGGAACAGGTCTTAGAGCCACACCAAGAAACCAGGCATCTTCTATCATTGCTATAAACCTACTATATATATTTATATATATTTTTATATATAAAGATATAAAACTATTATAAACCTAATATCATAAACCTATTATATATTATATATAAATTTATTGCTATAAACCTATCATAAGCCTAAGATCATTGCTATAAACCTATTTCCTGCAAACTGAAATGATCCTAGTCTTAAACAACTGGGTGGGTACAAGCCCCTGCAGCCCCCAGAGATATCAACACAAAACCTAATGCTCAGTAGTTCTGAAAACTAAAATGCAGTTTCTTACCCTTAAAGTGATTAAACAACAGCCTGGGACAACTAAATTTCAGCCCTCCCATGTTATTCACAATTCATTCTCTATTTTGATCTCCCCAATAAAAGGCTGAACTCAACCATATTATTGTCAGTGAGGGCTTTTATCATCAGCCTTCAAAATGGTCAAGGCATGGGAGAGAACAATGACTCTCGCAGAAGAATAAATACAATCTAAACAAAAATACCCTGTTGCTAAGGTTTAAATCAGCTTTTTTTTTGGGCACAGCCGGGTAGCTGGGAATCCCAGTGCCGCCCGATGTAAAAAAAACAGGGGAGAATTAGGACTCAGATAGGGGAAAATAACCTGACACTCATCCCGTTGTGTTTTAAATGGATGGCATTTAAAATATGAGTATCATGTAGCGGACTTTAAAACAAAGTCAATGGCTGGAGCACATGGCTGTTTGAAGCAGGTGATGCTCTACCTAAGCCCATGTGTTGCTCCAACCTCTGCTTCATGTGTTGCTCCAACCTCTGCTTCATGTCTTGCTCCAGCAAGGGCAGGAGGTAAACCATGACTGAAGACCTCCATGGTGAAACCTCTAGGTTATTGCGGTGCTGATGGCTAAGATGTTCCAGCTCGGCCGATGGCTGCTGGAAGTGCTCTGTGTCATGGGGCTGGACGGTGCTGTTGTCAGCATGGCAAGAAGAAAGCTGAAGTTGGAGGAGCAAGCTCTGCTGGAGCAAAGAGGTCCATGGAGATGCTGGCCGCCTTGCCCACACAGCCACAGAGCAGCTGTTGGGAATGTCCAGCTGGGACCTCCTCTCAAGGAAAGCCCCAGCCCAAACTGCAACGATTTCTCTTGTGAAACCAACCCCAAAAGCAATCGCAGAGCACCGTGTGATTTCTACATCCTTAGCCAAGGGAGTGGCACCTGCTTTTCGGGTTTGGTAGAGAAATCCCCTTCCCCAGTGGTGGTAAGGAAAGGAACTGGGTTTGGCTGTGGAGTCCTCCCCGCTAAACACAACTTCTGGCTTTGAAGCAAGGGTTTTCAGCAGCAAAGTAGCTCCAGGGTCAAGAGTGACCACAGGGCCAGGAAAGCCACAGCTGACAGCCCTGGCAAGGTGCCACAGGGTAGAAGGTTGGGTAAGGTGACACCAGAGTCATGGTGATCCCAAGAGGCCACCAGCCTCCATGACCAGCCCATCTTCCTCCCCTCTAGATGGAGCTCCAGAAGAAGCCTGAGGTCCCTCTCCAAAGTGAAGTCAGACGCATCCCATCATTTCCAAGCATAATTTCCTGACCCACAGCTTAGTGCTAGAAAAGAGAACAAGTTTGCAAAGGCAATTTCAAGAAACCAACAAATCATCAGATTAATGATTCCCTTCTGCAATATGGCAGTAAAACGCCCATTGTGGCAAATTGCAGTCAAAGTACAAAGCTCCCCACAATAATTTACCCCTCCTTTGGCGGGAAATTCCCAGCCCAAAAACTGCTCAAAAACCTGGAAGGGCTGCTGCGATCGGGCACAACAGGGCTCTGCACTGGTGGCAGCTGCTGGAAGGAATGACTTCTCTGAAATGTTTGGAGATTTTATTTGCACTGGGACCATAAATAGTTTTGCAAGCACACAAGCAGTGGTTAAGAGATGTATCTTTGCCATATTGCATGCAAAAAAAACCCCCAAAAAATAAAAACAGAAAAAGGGAATTTCAAGTTTCATTGACAACAGCAGCCTGGATGCGTACGAAAGGCAAAACAGAGTCAAGGTAATGCTGGAATTCAGATTTTATGGCCCATTCTGTTTTTTTGCCCATAAACAAGGTCTCCCCGAGAAGGCATTAAATATCATCTTGTCTCACTTAGATTTTAGTGATATTCAAATAAACATTAAGAGGCTGTGACAGAGCCCAAATTCCCCTGTATTAGGCACCTAGGCCAAACAGCCACCAAAATTATGCTAAGTTAAATTAATTTTGAACCTATCTGGAACAATGGAGCACTGCAATCAGGGTAAATATTTTAATTTCTATAGCAATGCAGTGGATAGCAACCGAGACATCCCCATCTTTAAAAGTCTTTGCTGTCCCAGCCTTTTCAAAAGGCTTTGAAAAGCAGCTTTCCTACAAAAACACCCATTTCCATCACGCCCTGTCTAGGAGCATAATACACAGAAGGCTTCTCAGTATCGCCGTTAAATAAGAGACCCCCCTAACCAGGCATTAAATGGTACAGGAGCTCGCACACAACAACAGAGAGCGCTTTCTGTAGCAGCTTGTCACTGCACAAATACAAGACAGCGTCTGCTGCTGATGACCAAAACTGTATTTGGGGGTGCAGTGGCCCAGCCTAACAAACTCATCTTGTTTTCACAGCACCATGGTTCAAAGATCATCTAGTTCAATCCCCTGCCATGGGCAGGGACATCTTCCACTAGCTCCGATTGCTCAGAGCCCCATCCAACCTGACCTTGAACACTTCCAATTATGGGGCATCCACAGCTTCTCTGTGCAACCTGGCCCAGTGTCCCACCACCCTCACCTCAAAAAAATTTCTTCCTGATGTCCAACCTTTCAGTTTAAAACCATTGTCCTATCACTACAGGCCCTGGTAAAAAGCCTCTCTCCATCTTTCTCATAAGCTCCCTTTAACTATTGAAAGACTGCAATAAGGTCTCCCTGAAGCCTTCTCTTCTCTGGGTTAAACAACCCCAACTCTCTCAGCCTGTCTTCTCAGGAGATGTGTTCCAGCCCTCTGATCATCTTTGTGGCCCTCCTCTGAACCTGCTCCAACAGGTCCATGTCCTTCTTATGTTGAGGGCTCCAGAGCACGATGCAGTACTGCAGGGGGACCTCACCAGAGTGGAGTAGGGGGGCAGAATCACCTCCTGAATATGAAGCCAGACCCATTATCAAAACAGAAATAACTGCGGGACCTCGGGGTGGTAATCCGCGGCATACTACCTGAACCAGCCCCTGGGATCCATTGTAACTGACAAATTTGCAAGAGAAATATAGTAGAAACGCTGGGGAAACTGAAAGTGAATACTTGTGGTGAGTATGCTTAAGTGGCAGTGACCAAATAATGTTAAGCCAGGATGAAGCCAGCGGCTACTGGGTTCCGGGAGTTTCCTTAAATCTAAGACCCGACCTGGCAGATACACCCCATTCTATCACCAGCCGAGCAGCTTATTGAGCGGGAGGAGTTGACACCATGGAGCGGGGTGAGCCCTCCCTAATCCCCAATAAATCTCTGAGTTATCCACAGCCGTCACAAAAGTTGCTTGCATACAAGCCATGCATGAACGAGGGCAACACGATGTCCCACTCTCTGCTACGGTAGATTTTACAATATTAGAACCACTGATTGGAGGAGTCCCAGCAGTTCTTAAATCCCAACTAGTCGCAAAACGGGATGAGATTAGAAGAGATACCGAATTCAATACACGGGGCAATCACCCTCCCAAGCCACTTCCTACTTGGGCAGAATTAATGCATGACGTAGTTAACTACGGCCGTGAAACGGGCTGGGATGCTGCAGCACTTGAAAAACCAAGCCAGAAATCCCGGGGAGGAGATCACAAAGTAAAACCCATGAAACAGGGAACAGGAATTAAATCAAAGGGAAATAAAAACTTGCAAACACAGACAAGGAACGAATTGTGGAGGAAAGCATTAGCACTAGGCATTCCCAGAGCCGCGATTCAAGGTCAGCCTACTGGCATTATCTTGAGTCTGACTGAAGCATTCCAGAAAGGAGATAATGGTGAAAACAAAGACCGTATTTCAACTTCTTTGAAGGGGAATAATCCCTTTCTCCCTCTTAAGGAGGAATTGCAGGACACAAAGTCAAAAAACAAGGGATGTCCAGAAGGCGACTGGGCCTGCCTGTCTGGAAAGTAAAGGCTTATCAGTGGATAAACGATGATGGCCCATACTTATTAATTCCGGTTGGTCCTCAAAGACAATTAGTAATTTTTTTAATAGATACGGGAGCACAAATTTCAATATTAACACAACAAGATGCCAAGAAGCTGGGCGTGCGATCTGGACAGCAAAGAGTTAGAATCACAGGTGTGAACAGGGGAACTGATCTATGTCAAACTGCTAAGGTTAGTTTATGGCTCCCGGGCGAGAAATGCATGTCATCTACTCGCTTTGCAATTAAAGTTCATCATGGAAATATTTTAGGTTTCAACATTTTAAGCGGCCGAACCTGGTGCCTGCCAGACGGCAGCGTGTGGTCCTTTGGCTCAAACACAGACCTTAACCCATGCAGAGACGGGGAAGCGGCAGTGCGGGTGCCCCACGCAGCCCCTGCACTCCCCGAGTCAAAGATCACTAACGTTCCGCAGTATCCGGTCTCTGCTGCGGCACGAGAGGGCATTTCTGGAGTCATAGCTGATGTAGAGAAAAGACAAATTATCTCCAGAACCCACTCCCCATATAACTCTCCTGCCTGGCCGGTTCGGAAACCAGATGGGAGGTGGCGTTTAACAGTCGATTACCGCCGTCTAAATGCTAATACAGCCCCGTTAACGGCCGCTGTACCAAACATTGCAACCTTAACAGCTACTCTGCAGGCAGCTGCACATCCATGGATGGCGGCACTAGATGTAAAAGAAATGTTCTTTACGGTTCCCTTGAAGGAGGAGGATAAAGAGAAGTTTGCTTTCACTTGGGAGGAAATACAATATACCTTTAACAGGCTCCCACAGGGGTAAAAACATTCACCCACAATTGCTCACGCTGCACTTGCTGAACTTTTTACAGTCAGTCTCACTCCTCCAAGACGTGAAACTGTACCAATATCTAGACGATATTCTGATTGGGGGAACTTCTGAGATAGTGGGGGAAGTGGCAGCGGCAGTGTGGCAAGCACTAAATAAAGCAGAAACTGAGGTTCCACCTGGAAAATGCCAGGGACCAAGTAAAGAAGTGAAATTTTTAGGTACTTGCTGGGTAGCAGGCAGTGCTGTGATTCCTCCAGACACCTTAAGGAAAATCGAAGAGCTGCAAATGCCCCAACCAAAGAAGGAATTACAACAATTAATGGGAACTTTAGGATATTGGAGGAAGCATGTGCCTGGATTTTCTATAATTTCTCGTCCATTATACTCACTTTTACTCGCACTCCAACACGTCTCTGACTATGATATTTACATATAGACAGAATTAACCCAATACCATTTTCCCCCTGACCTACTTGGGCACGGAGATAAGACCCATGAAAACCATCTCCCAAGATCTGACACGGTGTCTGGTTGCCATTCTCACCACTGTTTCTCCCTCTGCCCCAGAGGACACTTTGAGGGACAGAAGAAGCATTTACATCTCTGAAAGGTGCTTTAGTACAAAGGCAAAGACCCCTTCACCTGAAGGGAAGAGAAGGAAAGCTACGGGTGACCCGGTTCAAGGATGTAGCTACTGCTGAGCAGCTTTAACTCCTCTCATCCCAGATTAGCTCCTCTGAACTCACCAGCGGCAAAGCTGTTTCACTTGCTGGAAAGATGGCATGTTTGTGTGTCAGACTAAACATCTGTGCTTTTAAACCCTGGATTTTCAGATCAGATCTATGTGTTTGGAGGGGAAAAAACAAAACAAACTGTCTGTTAGGGGAGTTTCATTGCACAGAGACACCATTATTTCTTTCTCCCCATCCCCCATCTCACCCCTCCTCTTCTCCCTCTACAGGCAAAGCAGTTCAACAGATTTCAGGAAAATGCAGAGAAAAAAAAAATATTATACGTTTTCTGCGGTCAGTGTTTTCCTATTAAGTCAGAGAGCAGCTACCAGAAGCACAGCGTGCAGTTGGCATCTCCCCCTCCTGCCTCACTGCTGCAGGGAAGTACCCAACTTTGTATCTCAAGTTTGAGGACCAGGTAAATGGTCCCACTCCCAGGCAGCTTCCTGGGACAAGTACCTGTGCAGTCAGCCCTGGGATCAACTGTCATCCTTAAACCACATCAGACACGGCGCCAAAAGCACTCAAACTCAGCTGGACCTTTACTGCCAAGGATGCACTCAGCTACAAAAATATTAACCAACTTGTCAAGAGGTTCTTCTAGCTATATCTACCCAACAAAGGCATCCACCAAGGAGTGATCCCCAGCCTCTCGAAGTAACCCCGCTGCTTAGGATCAGCCCACCTGGAGCAGGTTCTGTCCCTGCTGTCCAGCACTGCACCTGGCTTGTGTCTTCAGTCCCACAAGGTCCTCATGCCCTCCTGTGGGGCATTTTTGGCTTCTTTTCCATTTCAAAAGACATACGATATTATAAGTTGTGATGAAGCACACCAAAATTGGGGGTTCAACAGCTTGGCAGGTAAAAAGATGAGTCACACAAGCACAGGAGCACGCAGGGCCATTTAATTGCACGAGCCCTGCAGCAAACAGAGGACTTGGAGCAAGAGGAGAAGGGAAATCTGGCGCCTCTTGGTCACACCAAGTGGGTCCCTGGAGCAAAGTACTCCCTGAACCACACCTACGGTATGAGGAACTGCTCGCTCTCCATGACAGGGAGCCAGGGAGCCTGGCTGGGAAGCAGGTGAAAAGCTGGGAGACCAAGGACAATGAGGTGTCCTGAGTCCCAGCCTTTGGTCTTTACCATCATCTACATCCTTCCTTGCTGCACAGAAGCTTTGGATTCAAGGAACCAGCTATTGTTTCCACTTTTTTTTGTGTCTTGCTGTGTACCGACCTCCCTCTACTGGCCCAAGGGAGCTGCCATTCAGCCTCTTTCCACCCATTTTATAGAGGAAACCAGCGCAAGGATCAAAGGAGACTCCTGGGAGGGAGTGGCAAGCGTCTGATGAGAAAGGGCAGTAACTGGAGAGGTGGCAGCAAGGAGACGCATTAATGGGGATGGAGGCTGAGCAAATTGAGGGCTCACTCCTTTGTGCTGGAGCCTCTGGCCATGTAACCTGAATGCCAGTGAAGAAGATAACAAGAAGCAGAGGAAGGAGAGAAAAAAAAGGCCTAATGAGTTCCTTCTTCTGCTTCTACTTAGTGGCACTGCACTGGGTCATCCTCAAATGAACCTCATGTTTTGCTGGAAGAGGAAAATTTGATTTAAAGCCTTACTCTGGAAGTACTTTGGTTGTGCTAGATGAAAGAAGCTCAACTTGGGAAGTGAAGCAATCACAACGAGGAGCTAAGACTCTGCTGAGCTGAGCCCCAGCATTCCCGCAAAACGGACTAACAGAAGGGGCCTTCTTTTCCTTCCTTTTCCCCAGCAAGACTGCAAAATGAAAAGCATCTCTGGCATTTGGCTATCCCATGCCCACCAGCAATGTCTGTGGTTTGGGTGGATGAAGAACTAAAGGTTTCCAATTCAATCTATCCGTGTGGTTTTTGGAGGAATATCCACATTAATGCAGATCGAAGTGGATTTTTATTTTCTTTTTTATGGATTCTTTGTAGTGCCCTGATCCTAAGTGCTCTTTAGCAGCTCTGGGAGAATAGGTCCTAGCCTGCTGCTTGCTCCAATATGGAGGAAGAGAAGAATGCTCCCAGGCTTTTACATCATTTTGCTTGTGGATGTTCAAAGCCGTCTGTTAACCTCAGGCCGTATCATTCCAGCTGTCTTCAAGCAGGACTCCTCATGTAATCGTGATGGCCTTGAGTTGGTTAAAGGCAAGGCCCAGCCTATATTTACCTTGGCATCTGATTGCCAACGCTCTGCCTTCCAGAGTCCTCCTATTTCCTCCTTGAGTAATTAGTAGCCTGCCGGTGGGAAGAGGAGGAATGAGGAACTTCACCCCATTATTGCTGAGTCTTTGCCACTGTAGCCAAGCCCTCGACCATGCCCAACAGCTGTAATTTGTTGCAGTATCAGAAAGTACAGAAGTTAGCAAAGAAAACTGAGATTCTTCTTTTCGGATGTCATGGGGATTAAGCTGCTTCCAAAGATGAGATCCAAGGTCAACCAGAAGTGCTGGAGCCAATAAACAGCCCTAGAATTGGTTTATAAACCATGCCAAGTGATCCCAGTATATTGGAATAACGTTCAAAAGGTGAAACACCTGCTATATATTATTTCAGATGTTGTTCCTATTGGGGGGAAAAAAGACTTCACTCCTTGCTGCTGCTGAAGAAAGCTTTAATCCCAGGCTCTGTGAACCTTCCCATCCCAAATGCAGCACACTGAAACATGCTGCTGGCACGAGCAGTTGTCCAACTGACCCAGTTTTTTTTTACAAACTGGGTGAATAAGGAAAAAACCATCTTATTTTCTCTGAGAAAAAATAATTCACATTAAGCAAGGTAGGGTTCTGTCATCGCTCTCCACACCATACGACACACCGTCCTCTCCTGACCTATTTACAGAAGCGCTGCAGTGTGTGTTCCTGCAGGGGGACGGTGTTATCCGCTGTGTAAAAGCCTAAAATTACACTGCCCTACAAAGAGCTGGGATAAATTGACCCCTCTAAGCAAACGGGTTGCCAAGCTTTTATCTTTTCTTCATTGTTAACTTACACTGAAGCGGAATAATTAGACGATACGGGGCTATACAAGGCACTATTGGAAAGCCCTGCCTTAGCAACTCAATTGTATCTGTAATGCCTGCGCTGGCTATTATACATACCTACTGATTTGGAAAGCTGCTTCTGATTTCAGACTCATTCAGTATAGGTACATTTATGATTTTCATCCAATTTCCATTTCCTAATATCATGGCAAAAGGAATTAGTTGTGAATTTTGGATTAGGAAGGCAAAGTGACTTTAGAAAAGGCTGGTGGGTGATTGTTCTGGCTGCATTATCTTGCCCTTCATCCAGTCTAGACGTAAGAGTCTCAGGACACAAATGATTTCCGCTTCTCTGCAGAAGTCCTGCCATGGTATTAAAAAAGCGCAGTGAAGGGAACAATAAGCATCAAGATGTGTCTAAAATTAGCGGTTTACAAAACAATCTAAGTTTATAATATCCCGAGTACAATAAAAGCAAAGAGCCAGTGGACCAATTATTTAAAAGTTGCAGGATAAAAGGAAACCTTGGTCAAAACTCTGATCAGGAAAAAAAAATTCTATCTTTATTGTGTTGCAGTTTTGATACTGAAATAACTTTAACGAAATTACCATTATGTTACTAAGAATTGTCTAAACTGAAGCAACACACCAAGATCACGCTGCCTTGCCCAGGCAATCAATGTGACAGCAGCCCACAAATGCTTCACTATTTTCTGCTCAGTTTGGAATTCCAGTACATTTGCCAATGCTTTTTCCTTTTGTACACCTTCACTCCTCACACAGGAGATCAGAAAATGGTTGGGTTGATTTCCATGTGATCTTCAATTATATTTGCATTTTGGATCTCAAGTGGTAGCAAAGCTGCAGCTCATGGACTATAAGTGAACAGGTAATTTAAGAGGAAAACACCAAAGCTGCATTTTCATTGCTGTTATTATTTTTTTTAATATAAATCTTAGACAAGGAGCAAAATTTGATACAACAGTAGTCCCAGAAAAATACTCCCCTTCTGCCAGGGAAGATGAAAATGTCCTTTAAGATACTGGGGGAAAAAACAAAAATAAAATAATAATAAAAAAAAATTAAAAATCAATGCTGAGAGGAGAAATGCAAAACTGGCTGGGGATTGGAGATTACACAGCATCCAACTTCTGCTGTTCCTCACAACTGGGAGAATTCAGAAGGAATTAAAGTTGTCAGGGGAATAAAATCACTGTCGAGGAGAAGGGACCTTTCCTCCTGAAAAGCCATCTCCTCTTCCAAGAGAAAAAACCAGATCCATCAGAAACCTGACCTTGCACTTGTTAAAGGGATGAATGTGTTCTTAGTACATCCTGCTGATGAGCATGGATCTGGGAGAGGTCTCTGCAGGCTTTTCTTAGGAGAGGACACCAGAGATGGTCATAGGAGCCCAGTACCTGTGGTTCAACTTCTCAGACTTGAAACAAGGAAATATGAGCCTTATATCACAGAACCAAATAAAGATGGACATTATAGTTCACATGGCCTCAAATTTAGACATGCGTAAACTGTGTTTACATGCATCGATGCTTCAAGGACAAATATAACCATGAAGTCAGGAACTGCAGCGAGCTAGTGCCACTCTTCAGAGAAGTAATGAATAATCTTTCTTCCACTGGGCATAAAATACAAGGTTTTCTTGCACTGGATTTCCATACGAGCCCTGCTGGGCCTAGGTTGAACTCCCAAACCCAGCATCCTAATGCTCAAACGTACCACAGACCCAAGCCACTTAAGTTACTCCTCTATCTGACACTCTGCAGTCCTCATCGTCCCTGCTCCAACCTTCACATTTAGCATCAAACCAAACTTTAATCTATCTTCTTCCTAAATGCTGGGCACAGTCCACTCTTCTGTCTTTTCCATCCTCCCAGGTCCTATAGCCATTTCCTCCATCACAAAATTCCTAGCTTGACTGCAAAGCCACCCTTCCTAGGTAAGAAATTGATCTCAGATTTCTCCATTCCTCCTCAGAAATCTGTACACAGTCATATATCCTTGCTTTTCTTCCCATAAGTATAAACAGCAACCACCTTGGTAGATAAATAAGGCCGGTGGTAGATCACTTGCGGCCTTCAAGCCACGATTCAGCCACAACATATCAAGAGCCATTAGCCACATAATTTAGCGTTAGGAGCAGGTCAAATACTAACATGCTTCAAAAGGTTTTCTCAACACCAACCTCCATGATGACCAAGGTCAGAAGAGAGGAGATAGCCAGCTACATTCTGACCCATTCTCAGAGCTCTGTACTGTGGATCAAATACGATATAGGATTTCTTACGGGTGAAAGCAAAGAAAAAGCCATTCAAATCTCAGTGAAACAGTATTCAGTTACTGAGCTCCAGAGTTGACACCCTACTGACACAAGCCAGTTTTGGGAGATGTCTCAACTGTGGTTTCAGGAAAGCTGAAGAGCAATAATCGCTAAGATGGTTACACCCTTCTATATCTAGAAATAGTCAGAGCAAGGCCTAAAAAGTCCTTTTTAATTTGAAATGTTTTGGAGTAGCAGAATCACACCCCAGAAAAACATTAACCCTGTAACAAATGACCAATCCCTTAATACCACCAGACTCCTCACCAGTCCACCTCCCTTCCCCACCTCTCAGCAGAAGGAAATGAAAACCATATGAATTGGACAGGGAAGAGATCGATTAGATCATCTTGTCCTACCCACCACGCAGCAAAAGACTGTTCCCTACAAGAAACTTCATGAATTACTCCATCCAGTCTCACTTACAAAAGTCCAAGTGATGGAGCTTCCACCTCTTCTCCTGGGATATTATTTCTCCCCACAGCCTGAAACATCTCACTGCCAGGAAGCCTTTCCTATCAAGACTTTCCTTTTGAAAATTTCTTCATTTTCATTTGCAGTCCCCTTCTCTCCCCTGCATATGTGCCTTTATGAACTAGACTAATTAAACCAATTAATACCAAAAAGGAATTACAATTTAGGAATAAATTAGTTTATTTTCCTTTTATCCTCTATGAAAAAGCCCAACATGTCAAAGAAAGTCTGAGTCTCTCTGAAATCTTCCGTTTTTAAATTGGTCCCACTGCTCATAATTACACCTCCCCTCTATCCATACAAGCTACTTTGCTTTCCTTTTCCCCCCTCCTTTTTTGGGGAGGAGGGAAGGAAGGCAGAACGAAAAAGGAGAAAGGTTGGGATACGGGGAGAGAGGAGAGGGACCCATCCCATCAGACCAGTCTAATTGCTTGCAACACTCCCCAGGCATATGAAAATGCAGGCTATGATACCGGCTTTGCCTGATGAATATTCCTAATTCAATTTCAGACACAGGATCTGGGTTTATCCAACCACTGGCTTTTCTGCAGCGGGCAATAGGTTCCACTTCACATAAATACACTGACTAGGCACTGAGAAAGAGACAGGCTGACTTCTGGCCAGATTGTGGGCAGCAGCTTGGGAAAAGAAGGACCAAGGTCTGAAATGTTGCTCCAAAAAAATACTATTATTCACAAAAATTGGAACAGCTGCAAGAGACAAACAAACCCCCAAATATCCATCGGGCTGATGGTTATGGCATATACTAGCAAAGGGCCTCACAAATGGCTTTGACTGAAAACATCCAAAAGAAAGCCTTGATTGGAAAAGTCAATTCCAATCTGCCAGTGCCTTTCCCAGCAATTTTCAATACAGAATTTTACACCCAGATCCATCTATTTGATGGCCTGCTGTTAGTGCTAACTATGCTAAGTTATTCAAATAGATGGTTATTCTGGGCTTAACCACAATGGAAATTCTCAAACTTTAACAAAATAATTACCTATTCGATCTAAGAGCCCTCCTGCTACTTCAGCGTCCTGCCTCTCAGTTGTCCAACTAACACAAAAAGGAAAATAAACAACAATTATATATATAAATGACGATACCTTGTCAGCCTACACTTTCAAGGTTCCTCTTCATTATCAAATTAAACTTAAATGCAAGTTCTCCATTTCCAGGTAAATCTGGAAAGCATATAAAAATAGAAGTTACGGGGAAAGATTATGGCAAATGTTTGAAACTGCCCTCTTGGGTTTGCTAACATTTGGATGTTAACAGGCAACATCCCCTCTTTTATAGATGATGCATTCAGCTCGATCATATTACAAGTAATTAAAGGCTGTTCCCATCACACAAGTGTTCCTACTGCCTCCATTATCATTACCACTGGTGTGCAGCTCAGCTCAACAAGTTTCGAAGGTCTATGCTCGTGTTCAGGAGTTTTGCTGGCTGGCTATTTTCATTCCTTCTTGTTTAAAACATTTAACCATACACGTAAGTCCTTTTAGCGCTTTGCCAAATGAAAAGTTTTGCTATACAAGGGTCTGAAAGCCAAAGGGAAAATTTTTGGTGGGAGGGCTGCTCCAGGAAGGAATTCCCCGTCAAAAGGGATGGGAGGGAAGCTCGCATTGCAGAGCGACTATCTACTTGCATTAGCAGCAAAGTTTATTTCCCACCGTTGCACAGCATGGTCTAATATTTAAAAATATTCATCTGACTTCAACATGTCCGCGTCTCCTGTCCCCTTTATTTTTCTGACGGCTTCTCCTGGATGGGAAGTATGGGAAAAACCAAATTGTACTGACAGAGCAAAGAGCCAGGAACCACTGCAGTCACTGGCCTGGGGCCAACTTTGGGGTTTTTGTTTAAAATGCAACTTATAGAGAGCTATAAGAATAAATATGAATTCTAAATGCTCTAACACTTATTAGAGGTCTAAAAGAAAGCAGTCTTGGAAATAAGAAATGCAAATCCAAAGGGAAAGCCGGAGCACAAGCAGACAGCCCGTCCTGCCTTCGCTGCACGTCTCCCTTTCTTGGCTGCGAGGCTCAGCAAGGAAGTGATTATAACGCATTTATTTGCAAAATCACAGCCAATAAATCCAATAGCAACAATACCCTCCCTCGCTTCGCTTGTTCCTTGGTGGGGGGGAATGGAGGAGAGGCGTAGGTCCAACAAGCAGGCAGGTGCACGGCAGCAGACCTCCTTTCTGAAGCTTTTCGTGAAGCGTTCAAGCCCATAAGGTGCAATTTCACCCAGATTATCCCCTCGGTCTGCGCGTGCCATTTTGAAGCCCTAGAAAATAAAAAGCCCTAGAAAGGCTACGAAGGTTGCAGTATGAAAACCTCTGAAAAGGTTAAAAAAAAAGACTGGGCTGTCAAATGAGGAAATGAGTGAGGGAGAGCATTAGAGAAAATAAAATGGTACAGAAAAAGCCACCTAAATTCTCCTCCCCTTTCCTGGATACAAATACCATCACAAGAAAAACCATAGGAAGCGAATCTGACTGCTTTGAAAATCACTGAGGTCAAAAGCATGACAGAAGAAAGGAAAAAGGATTAAACAAAGGGATGATATAATCTACACAGCTATAATTCAAACCTTCGAGGTATAAATAGCTACACTACAGTGCTCAAGTCAACCACTAATTTACAGTGCAATCAGGAGGGGGGAGGCAGGTACCGATCCCCACAAGCAGATTAATCCTTAATTGCTCATTTTTGCATTTCTGACACCTTTCTTTGAAGTACTAAAGCTGGTACCATCTCACAAAAGGCACTGGTGAGCATGAAAATCGCAGAGATGTGCCTTGCTGCCGCTTGTTCAGGGCTGCGACAGCCTGTGCACAGTCCTAGATGCTTTGGTGGATCCTCTGTGCAAAGAAAAAAGGAGATGGCTCTAATCCACAGGGACAAGAGACAATCAAAGCTCAGTATTTGCCAGTTTGACAGATAGGGAAGTAGGACTCATATGATGGCTCATGTTTCACAATGTTTTCACAAGACCTTAATTGCAGATAAATACTTACTGGGATATTCAAATACTTCTGAGTGCTCAAATCACTTCAGCAGCTTTGTAAATCCCTCTAGAAATACTCGTAAGGACAGCATGTACAATGCCGAGATAAGAGGAGCAGGATCGTCAAGATCGTCAGCTGGCTGAGATGGTGGCTTTCACAACAGTTCACCCTACCGCTCACCCAGTTTTCCGCCCTTCCCTCCTCGACTATCTTGATTCATGTGAGGAAGGTGATGACAGTGATGGAAATGTAACTGTATGGGTGTTTCTTCAGCCCCTGCATACATCCCCTCTC
Organism: Limosa lapponica baueri; assembly: GCA_002844005.1. NCBI lineage: Eukaryota > Metazoa > Chordata > Aves > Charadriiformes > Scolopacidae > Limosa > Limosa lapponica. The sequence goes on along the minus strand of KZ505652.1, from coordinate 1,345,073 downwards.
CTATTACATCAATTTTTAGGGGAGAAATTGCTTCACTCTTCACCGCATTGCTCATTCTGCACTTTGGTTCAAGAGCACATCCCTGGGAGCAGAGGGAATGGCTGTTTGTTTGGTGATTTCTTGGTCTTACCAGCTACATCCAGCCATCCCTTGCACATCCTCACGTGTCTAACAGGTTAACCACCAGCAGCCTGCCCCTGCTAGCGTGGGTCCTCATTGCATCCTAGCCTATTTAAATCAAACAAAAAATATCCCTGGCATTTTTTGACTGATGAGATACAGCATCCAATGTTTCACTGTACAAGATGAAAATTACTATTCAGCAACACGTCAGACTTCATTCAGCCAACAATATTCTTCAAACACCATCTGATCAGTCACTAATCTCTCAGTGATACCCAGCCTCTGCTACACAATACCTTGCTCATTGCTTTTGGGGAGCATCCAGCTTGGTCCTACTATCAGGAGGGTCGAGGGAGGTGATTCTGCCCCTCTGCTCCACGCTGGTGAGACCCCACCTGGAGTACTGTGTCCAGCTCTGGAGTCCTCAGTAAAGGGAACACATGGACCTGTTTGAGTGGGTCCAGAGAAGGACCACAAAAATGATCAGAGGGCTGGAACACCTCTCCTATGAGGACAGGCTGAGAGAACTGGGTTTTTTCAGCCTGGAGAAGAGAAGGCTCTGGGGAGACCTTATTGCAACCTTTCAATACTTAAGGGGTGCTCATAAGAAAGATGAGAATGGGCTTTTTAGTAGGCCTTGTTACGATAAGACTAGGGGTAATGGCTGTAAGGTGAAAGAGGGTAGATTCAGACTAGACGGAAGGAATTTTTTACAATAAGGGTGGTGAAACAGTGGGACAGGTTGCCCAGAGAGGTAGTACATGCCCCATCCCTAGAAACATTCAAGGTCAGGTCGGACAAGGCTTTAATCTCATCAAGTTGAAGATGGCCCTGGACATGGCAAGGGGGTTGGACTAGATGATCTTTGAAGGTCCCCTCCAACCTGAACTGTTCTATGAGTCTGTGATCAGGGTGGCTGCTTTGTGCCCTCAGTGGGTTATTTCAGAAGACGTCCCTCTGGAAACTGTATGTACTCTGGGATGAGTGTGCAGCCAGTGGGAAGAAATACTTCTTGATGATGCATACTTTCCTACCAAAATAGAAGCAGCATCTTTAAACACAAACAACTTTTAGCTTACGGCATGGGAGTCCTTGGACCGGAGATTTGAGCCAACTCTTCAACCAGCTTTAACTACTGAAGTCATGCAGGGAAGAATTTGTCAAAGACAGAGTTTTGTTTTCTGTATAACAGTGGCCACGTGCTCCAGTCAGATTAAATGCCATGTAGGCTGGTGAGAAAAAATAACTTTACTCCTCCCCAAACCAGAAGTTGGACAATTCACATCAAAACTGGTTTAGTCGTAAAATAAAAGTCACTGATATAAATGCTTAAAAAGTAGCACATTTTACCAAATACAGATGTTAAGGCATGATTAGAAAAAAAATTAAAACTTGTGGGATGAAACCCTCCAAATATACATTTAAAAAATTGCATAACAGAAAATTCTTCCATATTTTTGCTCCCAAGAATAAAGACCATGGCAGCTCAGCAGCTGAAAGGGTCTGAAAGTTGTCTTGCTGTGAGCCTTGCACTTCTCAGCTATCATCCTATCCCGTGCCGTGCATGTCCCTGGTATCCTGAAGACAGACACAGCTGATGACCTTTTTTCTTGTGGCCAGTAAACATGGCTCCCCGTCACCCTCACACACATAATTAGTGTTAATAGTCTGTTACCTACCATAAACATCTAAAAGATCTATTCGGCTCTCATCAAGAAAAAGGGCTGGGGCAACAGATGGATGGAAGGGAGCATTGAATTTTTAAAAATCTGTGAACACTTTAAAGCATATTCAGAATCTGAATTAAAGAATCTGACCAACAGTTAGGCATAAATCTATCCAAACTCTTCAGTGAGTCTCTTTTAACAGCTCTGACTTTTTAATTAAAAGCAGAATCATGGCAAAGGGGAATTCACGTTGACGTCAGGTTTTGTAGATGTCTATCAAAGCCAGATGGAGCCATCCCCACTGCTCTCACTCCAAGGCTGCACTAATGCTACATTTCCATTTTCCAGAATTCAGTTTGCTTTCCTATCCCATAGAAAGGCTTTAGCTGTGGTTACTTTTGCTTTCTGTTTAGCTTGCACAGAAGATATTTTGCACTTACGATGAGCTCAGAGTGAAGAAAGCAACAATGCCTAAGGAAAAGTGCTTGGTTTTCTTTCACAACCTGTTAATAAAAATAGGTGTATGATGAAATACCTCAACTGGAGATGCTAAAAGGCACAGGGCAGGTTTTAAATAGTACTTTTCCTTTTACAAGGAGAAGTCTGGCTCATGGTGAAGAGAAGCAGCAAACCAGTTCACGACATTTCTTTCCTTCTGTGACTGAGAAAAGTTTATTAAATTATCATGATTGCTGTGTAAGAAAGTAAAGTCATTTCATTACAAGCAAGATTGCGAATGACTGAAGAAGAGCTTCTCCTCCTGCTAATGCTCAAAATATAGGGCTGCTTTTGCTATATTTATGAAGCAGAGATACTCAAAGCACATTATGTGGACCAGAGGTGTTTCTGAGCATCCCGATGATGATCTGCATCACATCACTTTAAGAGCATTTTCAATTAAGCACTTGATAAAGATTAATCATCGTCTTCAGCAAGCTCACAGCCATTCAAAAAGCACAGAAACAGCCACTTTAAAAACAATGAAAACTCTTAAACACCTGCCTGAGGGATGAAAAAACTAGTGTCTAGCAGATACTATCTTTTATTATTAAAGGGCAAATAAAATTGAACCGGGGAGTAGATGTTTTAAAGCAGTTAATGCAGAGGAGAAAGTGGGTTGCCATCCAACATCTCACTAAAACATCTTCCCAAATGATACATTTCAGGTCCTACTCAGAGCACATAAAAATAAAGAAATAGCTATTAAATAGGTTTCGATCGAGCTTCTGGCTGGTGCTCAGGAAAAGAACTTAACAGATTCATCTCCAAAGCAAAACAGCATAACTGGGGAAGGAGCTACCAAGAGAAGGAGGCAGCATCCCCCAGCAAAGCCAATCTTTCATCGAGAAACTGGCTCAAAACCAGTGGTATACAGGGCTTCCCAGTTTGCTTTTGTGCCCATGGATGTCTGTTAGCACCCAAGCCAGGCTGGGCGCAGTGGGAGCTGGGCTGCGTGGCTGCAACCCAACAGGCTGGGCTGGCAGATGAAGAGCAGAAAACTTGTTTCCTGCAATTGGTTGTTTGAGGAAACAAATCTTCATTATGCACAACGCGTGTCTGAGCTCTCAGACATCGGACCTGAGCCTCTGAGCTCTGGCAGGAGTACCAACAGCATGGGTGTCGAGGTCTCCTTGCATCCCAGCACCCACAGGGTGCTGCAGCACCAGGGCTCTGCCTTTCTTCAACAGCAGTATTTTAAAAAGTGGTGACAAGCAAAGGAGGTGGCCTGATGTGCACAGTCAGTGCCCCTGCAGCTGAAGGTGGTGATCCATTGCAACTTGAGTTTCAGAATGTTTTTTGACTATAATTGGTGTCTGTAAGAGAACACCTGGCCCAGCACAGGGAGGAAAGCGCACAAGCAGAATACCTGTCCTCTCCGAATGGCTCAAGCTGCAGGTTTCATTAGAAGATACAGATTCTGAAGAAAACATCCTGACACAGCCCTCCACAAGGACCCCCAGGTCCAGGAGCCGTTCCTTGGGTTCCTGACTTGCGCATTCTGGTTTGAGGAAGCATTGAAGGGCAGAGCTCCAGCCCTTCCAGATAATTTTCTTTTTGCTCATATTTAACTTTTTCCCTCCAGTTCCTTTAAGCTCACGCTGTTCTGGGTCAGGATGTCCCACCATCTGTCTTACCATGTCTGTATCTTGCAAGTTCATCTTTGGGGTGAAGGAATTGAGATGCTGGGCATCCAGACAAGTGCCTGCTCAATGTCCATCACTTCCTCCTGTGCATCACTGAGCACACCTCTTCGAATGTTCTTGCACAGATTAAAATGCACCAACACAACGTTGATCCTGACCCACCGCTCTCTTGAACAACTCAATGCAGCTTCAACAGTTACTCAAATCATTTTCCTGCTGCCAAATCTCTAGACCAGGGGACAGACTTAAAAAGGAACTGTAGAGATAGGACAAGGGGTAATGGTTTTAAAATAAAAGAAGGTAAAAGAATGGTTTTAAAATAAAAGAAGAAGTGCATTTTTTTACAATGAGGGTGGTGCAACACTGGCACAGGTTGCCCAGAGAGGTGGTAGATGCCCCATCCCTGGAAACGTTCAAGCTCAGGTTGGATGGGGCTCTGAGCAACCTGATCGAGTTGAAAGTGTCCCTGCTTGTTGTAGAGGAGGCTGGACTACATGACCTTTAAAGGTCCCTTCCAACCTGAACTGTTCTATGATTCTATGGTTCCAGAGCCGTTTCCCTCTCATCCTGCAGAGCTTTCACGCCCCATTAACTTTTCTCCGCAAGGAGAAACACTGTACACAGTAACACGCAATAACTAAACCCAAATGGGCTGCAGCTGCAGAGACCTTCCTGCTCAGAAGCTCCTATCAGCTTAGATACCACAATATCCACTTATTTGGTGGGGACAGCAGCACTGAATTCTCATAACTAGTTTGTCTCAAATACAAGGTCTTTTGCAAATACTAAGGTGCTTGAGTATCTGGTTTCCTTAGTGGCATGGTCTTGTTCACACAACCTTGTTGACTTCTCCAACCCCCTGTACGAGACTGGAAGCAGTTCACATGATTATTTTTTTTTCCTTTTTAAATTTTTTTAAAGGACCAAGTCTAGTTGAACTTATAACCTGCAAACTTCCTCCAGAACTACAGCAGCTTGACCTTATGCTTCCTCAAAGCTCAGCCTAAGGTAAGACCTGAGGTTGCCAAGAACATCTGCTAAGTGAGGTGCAGTCAAGCCAGCAAGCTGTACCAGCAAGGCACCTTGCAATGGGGAAAGGAAAGCACCATGCTGAAGTAAAACACAGATTTATTGTAGTATAATCTCCATCTATATTTGAAGCATTTTACTTTAAAGAGCTTTTCCCCTCCCTCCAGCTCTTCAAAGAGCTCCTCAACCTTGCTGAATTGCTTATCAAGGCACATGAACCACATCAAATGGAAGCAGAACCTGGCCAAGCTGCAATGTTTGCTCACACACAGCCCCTGTCCCCACAAATGCTCTTTGCAGTAGCAAAACCCCATGGATTACAGAATTCATTTCCCCAAATACTGTACACTTCACCCAGTACACCACCCTCCTCCTGCACTACACCACAGCCAACTCATACACTGGGCAGAAGCAGCTACGTAACGGAGAAAGGCACAGGCAAGAAAAGGTATATGTCTTGCAAAACACATCAACCTTGATAGATATCTATAAAATGCATTCGATAAGCAAGATTAGGAATTAAATTCACTGTCACCGAGCAACGGTGTATAACTGTCCTCCTTCTTGGGCCCCAGATAACCCTTCCATGTTCCCCAGGAAATAATTTACCTTCTTCTCCAGTAAGCACATCCCTCAGCTCCACAGGTACCAACTGTCCTCTCTCTCACTCAAAGTGGTGTTATATTTGGATGATGCTCAGAGCAACTGGCTGAACTTGTAAAACGGATAAGGCATTTTGTCTCAGAACTGGAGGATTTACGCATCAAAAGCTTGTCTGTCTCTCCCCAACTGCAGTAGTTCACCTGCTACCAGATCCTGCTCCCCATAAAACACGTCTACCTTAAAACAATCATGGATAAAGCAGCATAGCACTTCTTAATACTCTGGTTTCTCAGAGAATAATTAATTATTCCAGCCTGCCTTATCCCCCTGTGTACATCCACATACAAAACCCCTTCTAAATATCTGCTTGCCCTCAGAATGACTCTGTGTGAAAAGGGAACAGGTCCCTGGCCAAGCACCACGGTTCCTCACCACAAGGTCATACACGTGTAAAATATAAGTATGACAAATCCGTCTAACCACTGACTGGAACTGCAATAGGTCCACGCGTTGCTTGCCAAATTCCTGTAGCATATGTAATTTTTTTTTTCTTCTTTTTAATCACTACATAAGCCACAGAAGATTTAGACAGTAATATTAAAGGAAAAGTCACTGGTCAAGGGAGAGAGGAAAATACTGGTGACAGTGCCAGCCTGAGGACAGGGGATTTCCATGCTTTGCTCCTGGAAAGACCTGACGGGATTGGTATATTTGTTTTAGCTTTCAGCAGGGAACTTCAGGGATTTGGATGACAAAATGCTTAAATAACATCACAAGAACTGAGTTCTGGAAAAGGAGATATGAGAAGTTAATGGTGTTAGTAACCACTGACCTGTCTAATCCCATCACTGACCTGCACCCGGCTGACTGAATGTATTCCTGAAACCTGGATGTGGTTTACAGCACACAGTAAGGCCTTGGGGCAAGAAACCTCTTAGATGCATTTCCGTAATTTCATGGATTTTGGTTTGTATAAGCTGGGACCAGATGTTCTCCTCTGGTCCATCCAGCTTCAGTGTCCTCTATATTTGGTACCATGAAAAAAATGTCACTAAAGCAGTTGCACTTGCGTCCTTACCAAGAAACCAAAAGCAGGTCTGATTACATTTCTTCTCCTTGTCTTATTTAACCAGGCAATTCTGCCATCAGGTCTACCCACAGTTTTGAATACCTCTGCAGAGCCACTGATGGAAGCCTCCTGTGCTACATAGAGGCCACTGCCACCCAAAGCTGTGGTTGCTGAAGACTTTTCATTTGCTCTTCTCTGTTTGCTTTCCACCATCAGATAGCAAGGATCTTCTCTGTTAACACAATTTCACAAAATGGTGAGGATGGGGGGATGAAAAGCTAAGATCAGCATGAAGGACACCCTGAAAAATCAGGAATGGGCACCATCAATTGAAAACAAAAGCAACCTCACACCACTCCATCCTTCAGAGGCAGCTCCTGGCTCCCAGCAATGATGAAGGAGCCTGAATGTTATCACTTCCACATCTTCACTTCCTGGACTTGCCATCTCTTTTGATTGCTCTGACCAGAAGTAGATAAACTCTCCAGTGGCGAGTAATGTGCCTTCACATCTGTTACACAACATTGATCAGAGGAAGGCAGGTTTGGATGGAGCTAGTAAGCATTACTTGCTCAGAAAAAGATCCATTCTGAGCTGCAAAAATAGTCATTTAAATTGCCTAATATGTTATCTGCCTGATGTGAAAGATCTATTCTTTTGAGTAGATCAACTACATGTCAACACAACATGTTGACACAACATGTGGATCAACTCAGTCCTTTCATGGGACCAAATATAATCAAAGCAGAGATGTGTCTGAAGCAATCACTACGAAAAAATTTGTTCCTATAGATTCAAGTCCGCCAGTTTTAGCGGTAACTGTGTTTAGCTGTAAGTAGCACTGCTTGATACATGTGGAGACATGATATCAAGGCAGCCCTCAAAACTTAGCAAGCAAACCCCACTGAAAACCTGAGCCTAGGCTGCAGACCACAGCTGCAACCCTCCTGAAAGCTGAAGTTGTGGTTGCTACACCCTGCAGAACAAGGGCTAGCAACGTATTTTTGAGGCAACCACCAATTTGGTGCAGTTTCCCATCTGATTCAGGTGACAGGTACATCAGTTGCTGGTATCAATTTTTCTGGACTGAATTTCAAGAGAAGTCACACATCTCAGAAGGACGCAAGTGCAATCAATGTCTGTGCACTGATAGTTACGCTGAATTAACATAAAAATGAGGTCTTCCTAAACACCTGCAAGAGGAAACCTGCTTGCAGAACAAGCTACTGAAAAAAAATAAATTACTATTCAGGGAGGTAGTTGTCAGAAATAAGAGGAAGGGTGGATCTGTTTATTTATACGCAGCAGCTCCAGATCGGGGTTGCAGGTTCCAACATGCTGCCCGGTGTGGTTTCTGTAAGCAGTTGCCTCCTTCACGTCCCCAGCCTGCAGTCAGCTTCAGCAGCCAAACGCTGGAGGTCTGTGCTTAGTACTGACGGTTTGTGAAACAGTTCATACAAATCCAGGGTATTTTTAGCATGCAGCAGGCCAGATCAGCTCACCTCACATTGGTCATGTCAAATACCATGTAGAAGTTTGAAGCTTCATAGGAAAGACATGGGGAGAAGTGCCTATGGGAATTAGGAGCACCAGTAATTTGTGATTTCTGGTCTCAGGGCAATCTCTGCATTTTCAAAAAGCCCTCCAAGGGTCAGCCTGCACATCAAAAAAATGTCAAAATTTGACAGCAATCTGTAAAGGTTTGAGAAGGATTACGGCTGTTGGTGGCTTCAACTGAAACTACAGGAGCAAACCTTCCAAGTGGGGGAAAAAGCACTTCTTGGCTTGGTCACCATCCAATGCAAAAGCCACCAGGGTGAACCAGTGCAGGACTGGGACATGTCCTGACCCATCACCTCTTCTTTGCTTCTCTTGCAATTTGCTCACAACTGCATGTACTCAATGAGAAGGTCAAGCTATGGCACCAATGCACTTTTTTGAAGAGCAATCCTTAAGACCAGCTCCTGAGAAAGGGTGCAGGGTCTGAGCGCCGCAGCAGCCGGTGCCTTCACCCTGGAGGGAACGGCTGGGGGGGATGGAGCGATCCCCTTGGCTGCAGCAGCAGCAGCAGCACTCCGATGAAAAATTAAATTTCAAATTATTAAGGGAACGCATACCAGAGGAACGAGCCGACCACAATTACCAACTCATATATCACAGGAAAGATCTTTCAGTTATTGTGGGTAGCACCGAAAACATCAGCTTGGCGATCGGCACTGCTGGAGCTGGTGAGAAGAAAACCACATGCAGCAAGCCCTTCTGCGAATCCAAAGGGCACGTCGGCTCGGCTCCCACCTCCCAAAAGATGTTGGCAGTGCAGCGGGAAAAGGCACACAGAAGCGTAAGGATGGTCCGAAGGTAGCGAATGGCTTTGGATGGACTTTGTTGAAACAAGATGTGTGGTTTTAGCACTCACCCCCTCAACACACCATGGCACTCAGCACAGCACTGCACCAGTATCGATATGACTGTCACCTCCACACCTGGGTGGTTTTCTGCCCTTTTGAGCAGCTCGCTGTAAGCCTGTACTTACCCCTGTAACGCACAACTGTAACGCCCTCAAAAAACCCACTGGTGCCAGGACACACACACAGCCCAAGTGGTATCTTCATCAGCTGGCTATTATTAGTCAGCATATCTGGCAATGTTTTCCATACTCAAATACAGATGTCGCAACACAATGCTATGTCTCCATCCCATTATACACCTCGCTCCAATTGTTTTCAACACACACCAGTGCTCTTCCCAAGCCAGGACCATTCACACGAATGGTGGGACCACTAATGCCCCACCCGTCTCATCGTTCACACCTATACCTGATGCTCTGTGTCATGGGGATTTAATTCAGTAAATGAAGAAATTCTCCTCCTCGTTCTCCCCTATCAAAACCAACTTTTGAGAAAATAAGTACATCACACAAGTATTTTAGATGAACATCCTAACATGTTTACCTTAGCCTTTTCTACTGTCTACAAAATAAAAATAAAGGATTACAAGCAAATTATTTAATGTCATGAAGTTTAGTCAGATTTTAAGTGAGGATGACAGGTTTAGCATCCACGTAGAACTTTGAGTAAACTAAAAACCCCTCCTTTCTACATGAAAGCTGGTTTTAAGTCACCCAAACTTGAAGTGATTCTTTCATTGCTTTTCCCATTCCTATGAGACATCATAATTTTAAATATCGGATAATTTGAGTCTGCAGCTTGAAGTTTCTTCAAAACACCAGCTTCTTGCTTTTTTGTAGACAGACTGATGACACTGTAGCTAATTTGCCTAATTAGCAATTTACAGAAAGATCTCTCTATGAGAACATGAAACCCTCCAAATGAAATGTTTTAAGTGCAGAATCAAGAGACCATCTATAATGATTGTTTACTCCCATCTACTGTGTATTTTTGGTCCACACTATTTCAATCAGCAGCTCCTGTGATTGATGGCATTATACTTCCTAAACACAAAACTGAACTCTGCGAGAGGCCAAGCATAATTGTCCCAAGTTTTTCCTAACAGGAGGATGTTGCTTTCTAAAAAATCGTGCTGGGATGAGAAGGAAAGAAGTTAGCAGATAAAATAAACACACACATCCAGATGCTGTCGCACAGCCCAGAAGGAGTTTTCCCCTAGATTTCAGCAGCTTTGTTTCTACTGCTCCATCTTTCCTTCCCCCAAGCACTTGGCTTTTGCTGACCGCTGTGTCCAGGCACACACATCCTTCTTCTAATGGGTGCTCTGGTACCGTGGAGCACAGGGAGAAGGCTTGCACAGATGTTCATTTTGTAAGAAACAATAATTCATGCAAATCCCTGCTCCAAGCAAATTCCACAGTAGTGCATCTTATCGCAAGCCAAACAAAAAGTACAAATACATTCAAGAACTGTAAACCTGTATTAGAAGAATTTGCTCTTGTTACAGCTTGAATTTCCCCCTCTCCCTCCGACGACTCAGCCAGTAAACTACCCACCAACACCAAACACCAACCAAACCACTAATTCCACCCGTGCTAATAAGAAGTGTAAAACCCAACTGCGATATAAAGCAAAGCCTGTGTTAAAGTACGATAGACATAACACACCCCACGTTCACCCACGACACTTTCTTACACATTTAGTGTCTGGATAAATGCAAGAACAAAATCCTGTCTGTGATATTGGTCTCACCAAAAAGCTCCAAAGCAGAGCATCCAATTTTGCTATATTTAGGGTATTTGCACATTGCAGAGGTTTGTTATATTGGTGGGAACTCTGAGACCTTTTCAGGCTTGTAAATTGAAATGTTATGAGAACGTGTGGAGCAAAGCCTGGAGAGGCACAGGGTTCTCTTGCCTGCATAAAATCATGATGGCTTTTGCATCGCAAATCACTTGCTCCCTACTCCTGCCCTCCTGGGATTTTTTGACTGCAAGGGGAAAGGTTGACTCACATTTAGGAGTCTATATGATGACTACAAGGAAGACCCTCTTTCTGACTGCAACATGAGGCAGAGACCAAAGGCGACCATTGCACCACCCTGATGATGCTTCTGAGCGCAACAGCAGTGGCAGAAATGACCCAGCAAGACAAGAACCCAGATATTAAAGTATCATCAAAACTACTTATAAATACATTTAACTCTGCGCACATTTGTCTTTTCTTTTCTAAGTCTGTCCAATAGTTTAGTGCTTTTAACATCAGGGATTTTCCTCCATTTCATTAATCAAGAATTGAGTACTCTCTTGCCACATTTGGAGATAGACCAGCTTTCCACAGAAGCTCAAGATTATGAAAATAAACTCATAAAATATATTTTTAGGTTTTTTTTTTTTAGATGGCAAGTTAGAACCTGAATTCCTACTCAACCACTATGTTTCAGCAGAACAAAAAAATCCCTGTGCACAGTGCTCTCAAATAAGAGTCATGCCCCTTCCAACTCTGCACCAACAGAGACCTTATTATCCTTTGGGGGAGGAAGTCAGATTTTTTCCACTTAGTTACGTTCCCAGGTAGTTCTTAAATAAGATTTCCCTTCCCCCCGTCTTTAAAGGGACACTTTAACACAAAAAGTTAATGCCTTGGCTGTGTGTGGCTCCATACTGCCATCACTGTGTACTGAACTCTAAAATAGAACGATGACTAGCCAGTGACCGGTGAGCACGATTTTATTTCAAGGAGAGGACAAATGCCAAGATGCCAAAATTAACAACGTTTCTTCCTACCTTAATTATGATAAGCAAATCATCCACCTGCATGTCATTAGGACCCCATAAAGGTTCTTCCAGTGGTGCCCCCTGCAAATAAACCAAAAAAAAAGCTTTTAAAACCGGAGTTAAAATTCACCAGCATCTTAGGAAAACAGTGCTCTTACTGCTGCCAGAAAGGTGATTCCAGTTCTTTTTACCTATATGTAAAATGTAGCTTTTCATTATTGCTCAAGCTAGAGACACACTTGAAAAAAATGAAAATAACTTTTAAATACAGAAGGCAAAATCATGGGAGTTTCCAGGGTGAAAAGTGCTTTCGGGCAGAGGCAGCAGCAGGTGACTACAGGCCAGCAGGAGCAGTTACAAATGAGAAGGAGACTCTGACATTCACAGCTTCACTTGATACATGCACTGCTGTTTGGGGTAAAGCAAAGTTTAGAAGGGTCCACAGCTAGAAAAAGTAGATAATTTTTATCGTAGTGAAGGCATCGTATTTGCCTCGAGCTCCTACAAGTGAATATTTACCCACACAGAAGTGGTTGGGGTATTTGAAAAAGCAGTTCTGTGTATGTTCATTCATTCCCATCCCAAGGAAAGAGGTCAGGAAGCCACGCTGCAGTCACCAGGACTTTTGATGGCCATGTACCAGTGAGACAGCCACCAGCGGACTTCTCCAAGCCCAAACATCTCTGGATACAGACTTTGGCTGCAGGATCAAGTGCAATCCTACAGGGAACAGGCTGAAGCTTGTCCCCGCGGTTCAGGTGACCGGCAGCGATGTTTGCCATGTTCTCGCACCTCTGCACAAACCAGCTTCCCTCCCCACCAGCTCTCAGACGTCGGTTCCTCACTCCGTCAGCAAAGCTGTACCGCAGGGGCTCATGGTTCACTTGGGAAGTTGAGACTGTTCCCAGTTGATCCCCACTTTTACAGGACAAGCCAAGTCGCTCCCATTCTCTGCATTTCTGTTTTCCCTCCCAAAATATTTTTTACTTACATCAGCTTTGAGGCAGCAGCGGGCTCCTTGCAGGAGTTTGCAGAACCAGCCCCTCCTTTCACTAATCCCATTTTCTGGGTTGATGCTATAAATTACGAAATTAGAGACCTGAGGCAGTTCTAGATTTAGAGTTGAATATATTTAACCAAATTAATATTTTTTTCCTATTGACATCTTTTCTCCTGAGCCTTGGGCAGGATGTGACCCAGCCATCTGCTCTGTCAGTGCCAAGTAGCTGTGGAGCTCAGACATAATCCCTGGGTGATCTCCTCACTGCTTTTCATCCTACTCAAGTGTTGACTCGAGCACTTGTTCAATTAGACAAGTCTCAGCACTTCAATCAGATGGGCGCACAAGGCTGATTTTTACCTCCACAGAGAAGAAAAAATCTGATTTAGTCGACTGTGATAGAACTAGCAGCTTCAAAGCATCGAGACCTGGAGATCATGTCTGCTCTGAAGTCTGCCAGAATCACTGCTTAACCCGAGCAGACCACCAGCAACCAGCAACTTCGACTTTAAGAGAAGTTGAGAGAGAGCAGATTAAAAAGACATTATGTGGCAGGGAGGAGGAGAGCTGGGTTACACTCCTGATACTTCTTTTTTAAGGCAACCGGAGAGCGGCTGAGGTGTTTGCTTTCTCTTGTCTCTAGCTCAAAGCGAGCAGCACAACTTGCAAGGTGCCAAACTCGCTGGTCCTCCTGAACCACTTGTATTTTCTTCCTTATGATCCAGTGTTTCCCAATACCTCCCAGAAACGCTGCTCTCCTGGGGCATTGGGAGCTGGGGGCTGCAGAAATGCAGTCCAGCCTTCAGCCTGTCCTCTCCTCCCTGTGCAATGGGGATGAGGTCCTTCTGTCCTTGAGTTAGCTACATGCATTTAAACGAAGGGGTAAATTTTATGGCACCAAATCAGGAAGTTGGCGCAAGCAACTGTGCTGTCAATATTTTCATGGTCAATTTATTCCTTCATTCACAAAGCTGCCAAATTCAAAGCACAGACTCAAACAGTGCTGAGAAGTGCAAGAAAAGTTGGAAGACTTTGTATTCACCTCCAGCTTCAGAAAGCGTTGATGTAACAAAAGACTCCCCCCCTTCGCTGCCGTTATTAGCATCATCTGAGAGTTAAAAGGGAATCAGCAATGAAGCTGAGTTTTTACAAAGCTTGGAGCAAGACACATGCAGTGTACGCTTACGGCTCCTTCCAGGATGAGGCCAACATCTTGCTGAAGGAAAAATACACACTGGAAGGTAATGGAAAAAAGCAAATGCAAAGGCAGAATGAAAACAAAAGAGCTTACAAAAGTCAAAGCAACGTGCTTGAATGGGTTTTAGAGCAGGCTGCGTCTTCAGATGGCTGTAAAAACATATCAGTACCAGAAGAAGAGAGTAATTCATGATGCATGACTTGCAGTGACTCATAAACCTCATTCCATTTGACAGGTAAGAGAGCATGGTGCAGGCATGCACTCAAGTTGCTCGAGTATGTAAGAGTAGAAACATCTTACGTTATAAATGCTTACAAGAATATCTTACATCCACATCTGTTCTTAGAAATTAGTCACACAGCCTGTGTGTAGAGGAAACACAACTGCCGACGTGCAAACGTACGACAGAACTGAAAGGAGGTGGCGTGTCCCACATTTGGCTGTTTCAGCCCTAGGCACGTACAAGCCTTTCAACTCATCTGCCGTGCCCCGACCCCACTGTGCCCCAACGTGCCAGCAACGTAATCCGCTTGCCAGATAATCCTCCAAAAACGTGGTATCCTAAGGATCTGGTGCAGTCAGCTGACTGTAGTAAGCTGTGGGTGCAACCCACTGGCCTCGGGAATAGTTTGATTACTATTTGTAATTATTATTTGTATACGTTAGTTGTATATGTTTGGATGAAAGCAGTTTAACCAGGTAAATGTATACGCTGTTACAGCACATCAACAGTAAGGCAGGCACACTGACTATAGGAAGGAGCTTCCGTTCTCTACAGTCAAAATTCAGTTTTCCAAGACTGGCAGCACTGGGAAATCCAACACTGACCTGATCCAGATGTTTCTGGACAACGCTGTAACATAAAGCAGCTTCAGAAAGAGCTTCAGTTGTGAAAGAGACCCTTAGACTCAGCAGCCAAGTCTCTTCCCGTCCGGTGCTGTGCTGAAAGATTAGACTCCTTTGCAAACCTTGCAAGCAAGGTGAAGGAGCAGGTCTACCTTGTGCTCTTGTATTTTAGATTCACAAGACAAAACAGTTTTATTGGTGAGGAGTCAGGTAAATTGGTTGTGTTTGTGTTGTTATAAACCAAGAAATGGAAGATTAAGAACTGCATGCTTGCAAGCTCACCTACAGGCTCCATCCCCTGGAGATGGACTGGTCCAAGGGATGGTCCATCGACTGGCAGAGTGCAAGTTAATGCCAGAAGAGAATTCAACCATGCTGAACAAATCACAGAATCACATGGGGTTGGAAGGGACCTCTGGAGACCATCTAGTCCAACCCCGCTGCCACAGCAGGTCCACCTAGAGCAGGTTGCACAGGAACTTGTCCAGGCAGGTTTTGAATGTCTCCAGAGAAGGAGACTCCACCACTTCCCTGGGCAGTCTATTCCAGTGCTCTGCCACCCTCAAAGTGATGAAGTTCCTCCTCATGTTTAGGTGGAACTTCCTATATTCAAGTTTGTGCCCATTTCCTCTTGTCCTATCCCTGGGCACCACTGAAAAAAGACTGGCCCCATCATCCTGACAGGCACACTTTACGTATTTATAGGTGTTGATCAGAGGCAGCTTATCTTACAGACCTTGGGAGCCTCAAAAGCGCAGTTCTCCTGCTGGCTTCCCATCAACAAACAAGAAAATGCTAAGGATGGTGAGTTACATGCTTGGGAGTGAACAGCTTCCACTAATTCAGAGGTGTCCTGACACCTCAGCTGTGGTCAGAACTCTATCATGAGCTATAAAGAACTGTAGGATGTTCCCTCCCTGAAAACACAATTACATCTGCAAACAGTACCTACAAAAAGCTGGCTGGGAACATGAGAAAGGTGCCATTCCTTGGTGTTTCTTCTCTCCCGGAACAGCTCAAGCAGAAGGTCAGTGACCACGCTGGTAGAAGAGCCCAAACCCAATTCACAGCCTGGTTCCCTGTTTTACCTGCTACATTAAAGCTGCTAAACCTCTGCAGCCAGGTTGTGCCACTCTCCATAGCAAACAGGCACATTTAAAGTCACGGGAATGAATACTTTGGTGGACATGGTGGACCAGCAGGCGGCCAACGTGAGAAGTTCACTCAAGCTGCACATTTCTGTACTGGATAATCCTGCTCCCTATGGAACAATTTTATGGCGCAACACCATTGCTTTTATAAAAACGAAGAATACAAGCTCACAAACTAAGAGGTCTCTTTTGGAACAACCCTGCTGAGAAAGTTACGTGGGAATGGCTGCACTAGGTGGGACTTCAGACAACGACAGCAGGTTTGTTAATCGAGACGTTAATGGTATAAAACACAAAAATGTATAAAATCCAGGGTTGGCAAAGGTGGCCTACAGTGATGGGACTCCTCCATCTCTTATTAAAATAATTAAAATAAAAGTAAGGCAGGTATTAGCTGGCTAGACAACCCCAAATCCCACCGCCTGTGTAATCCACCTGAAAGCCAAATGTATCAAGGCAAATTAAAGCTGCCTTTAATCCATGCAAATCTCAGCACAGGAATCTTTTATTCTCTTACCTCCTGCCACGAGTTTAGTCCTGCCCCACATCCCTTTGTGCTGCCAGAGCTGCGGGAGCAAAACAACACAAAGCTCCCTATTTCAGTAAAATGGAGAAGAAATTTCAGACCTTTCACACATTTTGGGGTGGAACAGTTTTACGCCTCCCCGGTTGGGTTGAGACTGAACCCTATTCTGCCCATGCTTGGTTTAATCATATGTATCGACACACATAAATTAGGGCAATTTGCGCATAAATTAGGCAGCGTCATTATGCTAATTGGGATGGTATGATTGTGCCGAGCGTGTTTGCAATCTGCCACAATCCTCTGGGACAGCGCTGTGAGTGAGCTGTTGCATCTGAAAAGGCCGGCACTCTGCTGGCATCCTGCTGCGGCAGGGACAGCTGCAGGTTGACCCAAAGCAAACCTAAATAACGGAGGAGAAGGGGCAAAGAGACCTGTTGGGATTTGCTTCATCTGAAACGCTGGTTTCTTTTCTAAGCTATAATGCCACCCTCAAAAAATAACTCTACTTCCTAAACATTGCATCCTAACCTCCCCTGCGATGTGTGAAACAGGGCAATTTATAGATGGGGGCAGAGAGAGGCTGCTAGAAAAATAAACCACCACAGTACAAACATCAAGGTGCATGCAAGACAAATAAGGAGCAGGAGACTCAGATCTCCTGCACTTTGCTTTGTAAAACCTAATGTGAAGAAACAAGTCATTCTTACAAAAACCAGAGCCACTGCATTTTACCCCTTCCAAGCCCCACCTGAATTGCAACAGAAGTTGGGATGCTCGCTGGGATCGGGAATGTAACACAGAGCATCCTTCATGATCCCTGCCCTAAAAGGAAAAAAACCAGCTAAATCTTAACAACTGAATGAACAAGGATAATGGAGGAACAAATAAATTGCAAAGTGACAGCTTCTCCTTTTTGAGATTCAGCTAAATAGCCATACACGAGCAGATCTACCTAGTGTAGGTAATTATCAAGGTAAACCTTCAGGGTCTCCTTCCTGAACATGGATTTTTTTAGGTATCCTACAGGTATCTTGCAGCCTGAGCCCTGAACGCCTGCAGGGCTGTGGTCGGTATCACTGTGCAAAGGACGGCATTGCAGAGCTGCTGGGGATGGTCAGCTCCATCTCTGTGGGCTGGGGGTGGGTCTGGTGTTGCACCACACCATCCTCCTCCTTATGGGTACCTGGGGATGGTCCTGAAGTAATTCAATTTTCCTACCAAAACTGGTCACTAACTTAGCTGCCAAAGGGGATCACTACAATGAAAAATCCTACCTGCGGGACTGGAGCTCTCTCCCTTCAGAGGGAATTTGAGCTTGGTTTATTTTTATTCTCCAGGATCCAGCTAAGATTTTTTCCTCTGACACACATGCTGGCACTCTTCCTGTCTAAAAAACATACAGCAGAAGAGCACCAAGTGCTAACTTATCACTAAAAGCATTAAAAAAAAAAATCAACTTTGAGCAAACCATATGGTAATACTGTGCCACAGGTGAAAGCAAATACGATATGCTCTGTACGGCACAAAGTAAAAACAATCAATTTTCAGAGAATAACGGTGCTTAAATACCAAACCCACCCAGAAAGAGATGCCCAGGTGAAAGGTTTTCAATGCCTTCGACCTCAGCATTCCTGCACTTTTCCATTTCTTTGCTGCTTCAACCTTATAAATATCAAGAGATGATTTTTACAGCAGCACCCAGAAGCTGTCTGGCTGCAGCACGGGGACAAGCTATACCTCGCAGACCTCTTGGGCTGAAAATATTACAAAATCCTATGGAGGTACCTGGAGGATTGACGATCAAAGCCACAAATCCTGTTTACTAGCAGGCACAGCGAGCAACCCAAACTCAACCCAAGGCAAAGGAAGCAGGAATAAAATTGAGTTATTGCAGTAAAGGGAAAACAAAGGTGAAAGGATGAAAATATTAAAAGGGCAGGGGCACACGGGAATTGGGGAATGCTCCATAAGCAGCAAGTGCAGGGAGCAAAATTGGGCTGCCCCAGCTGCAGGGCCAAAGGAATTAGCAAGGCACAAAGCAAAAAATATGCAGCCAGCTTCCTTCTGCTCTTCTGCAGCTCCCCTCGAGCGCAAGTGGCTGGGTGGTGGCTTTCTTTCACCCCCATCTTTAAGCAGAATCCCCCCTAAGTAATTTAGCAGTCAAAGCAAACTCATCTCTCCCTCCCTAGGAAATAATATGGATACTGGCATGGGCTAGCATCAGCGCCTTAGCACCCAGTAATTCCCAAGCCCCTCTGAAAACTGAATACCTTGTCACAGCAGCAGCTTTAAAAACTCTTCTCTCCACTCTTTGGTGATAATTAGTTTAAGTCTGTCACCAGCAGATCAGTTTTGGACTGCAACTAAGCCAAAGCTACACAAAAAGGTTTTGTCCAAAGACTCTCCAAACCAAATCAGTTCAAAAAAAGAAAATACAAAACATGAGCTGTCTGCACTATCAGTTTGAACAGTTTCTGCTAAGAAGTGAATGCAACAAGATTTAAAAACCAAGTTCAATAAAGTAGTTCTTCACCGCTTTATTTCCCCTTAAAGCATAAGACCAATTTGATTTTATTTCCACCACAAACAGTTTCTCTAATTGTTTCTAATGGGAGCGCAAGGCGGGGACCCGGTGTGTGAAGCTGCCCTGGCCCCTGCCAGCTCTGAGTTAATGGCACAAGGCGCTGATCTGCCTTGCTATGGCAATTCCTGTAATTCAAGTCTGGCAAACAATTCCTAGTCTGAAAATGGGACAGCATCCAATCGTTATCGCCTTTCTCGTAAAAAAGAATTTAAAAAATCCAGCCTATTTACTCTACCTGCCTATTTACCGTACTGGCAGTACCACCACGCAGGCATGACAGCAACAAATGCCGGCAATTCTTGCAGTTTTGCCTGTTGACGTTTCTTCTTTCATCCCAGCAAAAAGCATGTCAAAGCTAAACGAGCAATCAAGAGCGAAGACAGCATCTGGCTGCTTCCCTGACAACTGAACAAGCCGGCAGTTTTCAGACGGTAAAGCCTTCCTACACTTCTAAACAAGGCAACTAATTCTATGGTTGGCCTCGATGATCTTAAAGGTCTTTTCCAACCTGAATGATCCTATGATTCTAATACGCAGTCACCTTAATTTTGGTGCCGGTGCTTCCATACATCCTCATGTATCCTAATGTTTCCAACCTCCACGCATCTGTACTAAACCACCCTAGGATTTTCATTGTCCAAAATAATTTACTGAAGACCCAAAAAATAATCCGTTTTCTTGTAGCAGCATTATGGACATATTCCACCCCAGTGCAGACACCAAACCCTGGCTAAACACGTGAACCCAGCGTATCACGCACAAACTTACGTGAAAGGGTTTTGTTTGAATGGTTTCGCTCACCACGACACACCTGATAAGAGCCTGCAGCAACGACACACCCAGAGATAAACCAGACGTGTTCAAATCTTCAAACCCCAATTAACGCATCCTGAATGGGGGGGGGAGGAGGGCAACAAGTACATAAAGAAAACACGCTGTGCGTAACAAGACCATTTCCCTTGGCAAATCTTGCTGCTTTCCTTTCCTCGCCGTATCTGCGTGCGCATGTAGAAGTTACTCTCTTTTATTTTCCGAGGTACCTTCTTGCTCCGCTTCCATGGATGGGCTGATGCCTGAGTTCCAGTGCAGCAGCACGGCCAGGAGCACCCGGCAATCTTCTCCTGGTGCTTGCAAAATTTAGGGCTCACTGTTTCTTAAGAATACCAGAAGATGCAAGGAGATAGGGCAAAGCTGTTTGAAAAGAGGCATCCTCTACAAATTGAAGCGATGTACATGGGGAAAAAAAGGAAACCCAGGCATGCAGAGGTGGCCACCAACTCCAAGAGCCACATCTCAAGAAGAGAGCAGATGCACAACTGTACGCGAGAGGCGTTCATCAGTGATGATTTGACAGTCAAATATTGGCATATGGGCTGATATGTATATAAGTAGATATGTAAGCAAGCTGTGACCCTACCTGAATGCATCTTGGGCAGGCACATCAGTGTCCCCGAGCTCCGTGCCAGGGACGGCTAAAGCTGCTGAACGTGTCGTACACAGGGCAGTGCACAGCCCGGTTGCTGAGGTCTCATTTCTAAACTAGCAAAACATTTGCACCCCTTTCATTCCTCTTCCTCTTTTGACTTCCTTAATGAATAAACATACTTATGAAGGAGGGAAAAAACCCACCCATTCACACAACTCAGTCATCCTCTGCACAGCCCAGGTTTGCTAGGAGCGGCTCAGAAGGGGTAACCAGACATGGGATTTTTCACAGCGCAATGGGGACATGAGCTGCCAAGGGGCAGATGGCACGGCAGCACCATGCACGCTGCTGACGAGGCCAATTTCTGCTGGTGGCCTGGGGCTTCCCCTGTTTTCAGGAAGGTGTGCTACTCGGAGCCACTCATTGAACAGGGCTGTCGGGACACACAACTTATTTACAGGAGGCTGGGCCATATACATTTTGGGAGCGAATGAACACAGCAAACTGGCATTTATGTTTCTCACCCCTAGATTCCCCAAATGTTCTAGAAAAGAAATCCCACATCCCCATCAGGCTGTTGGCTCTCCTGCTTTTGAATTCAGGAATGTCTATGTCTGATGAAGGGGATATGTGGTCTACTCCTTACCCACCTGCCAGCCCAATAGCACACATGCAGCTGTGTGTCGCGCTGCCACCACCTGCTCTGCTCACGAACACAATCCACCAGGAGGGAAACCTCGTTCCTGCCAAGAGAGGTTTCAGATTCATGATTTATTTTCTGCCAAATTCCTTTACCCTTAAACGCAACGATGATCCATGCCTTGGGTTTTCCTCCCCATCATTTCACCAAACCCCAGCCCAAAGACCTGCCAAGTCACCGGGCAGAGCTTTAGATGCTCAAAGGTGATCAGGAGCTGTTTTTAAGGCAGATCCACATGACGCAGCTTGCGTGATGGAGTCAAGCGGCACTTTCGGCTGTGATTTCCAAGCACACAGGCAGCAGAGCTGGAGCCGGGACACCGAGCAACCCTTCAGGAAGCAACTCAAGAAACCAGCTCCAGCCAGATTTCTAAAAATGGTTATAGCACTGGACAGTGATAGGATGTTCTTCATTCCTCCACGCAGATGGATTTCTGAGCTTTGGATATAAATACAACATTGTTGTAGTCGGGATACTGTGCTTTTCTCCTTCGGGTCGCAAGTTCAGAGCTACAGCGAGTCATGCTGCTCAAAAAGCAATGGCTCCTTTATGGCTGTCATTAACGCTTGGATTCCCCAACACCTTTCTGGTTGGGCCCAGGCTTAATGCAAAAGCCCTGGCCCCTCTTTGAGAGCTGGTGGTCTGCATCGCGAGATCTGTTAGCAGTTATCAGGACACACTGCTGCGGCACGCCGACCTGGTCCTGCTCAGGTTGAATGTCAAACAAACCCCTGGCAGATGACGATAATGCAGAATAAGGCTTTTAATGAAAGTGAAAGCTAAACTTGCAGGGGAAAAAAAGTAAGCCACAGCAGTAGAGACCAAGTGAAAAAGGATTTTCAATTCTGGCACCGGCACTGCACCACTTCAGTGCATTCATGGAAGAGTTTCACCTCCAGGCTTGACTATCAGGCCCTGATTTTAGATTCACTGTCAAAATAAAGTTTGCGAATAAATCCACTTAATTTTATATACAAGGAACCATCAACGTTACTTTTTTTTGCTTCTATTTATTTGTAATTGGCTTGAAACAACACATTCCCACATATAATAGGGGTTGCCCTAGCAGTAACTCCAAAAAGGCAAGGGACCAACCCTTTGCATGCTGCAAAAGCAGGCTTTTATTTCTTGTGGATCACCCAGCACTTTGCACCAAAGAATAACGTTGGCTCTGTTGTAGCTTTTAGGCTGGAAAAAATTAGGAGTTTTGACAGACACACCCCCCAAACACTACTGAAGCCCATGGTGACTCATTGGACCTAAGGATCAGGAGAATTATGGCACAAAATCTTTGCATGCATGATGTTTAAAAGCATTAAGCATCTTGTTAAAGATGCTATTACATTACAAAGGGGCTATAGGACAAACTTCTGGAGACGAAACCCTGGAGGAACCACATCCTAGTCTGTACCACCCAAATTCCCCCAAACAGTCAAGCACCCAAGACCCATTTTTTTTTCCTGTAAAAGTTTTTGATATTTCTGTTGGAGGGATACAGTGGATGGCAAGACAAAACCTGTGGGACTCATCATCCTGATAGCAGGATCCCTGTGATGTTGCACAAGGAGTCCTACCATGGGAATTTTGTAACCTTTGGACATATTGAAGATGCAAAGTGGAGCTAAAAGTCATGGACGAGACCTCCTCATGGATGGAAAATGTTTGAGTGAGCTGTGGTGCCAGATGTCGCATGCAGCTGTAGGGCTTTGCTTTAATCCATCATGGTGATCTCCTGCAGCCTTCAAACGACAGAACGGAAGAGGACCTGGTTTTCTTCAGGGGTTTTTGCTTTGTTTCATTACTGGAGACCCTGCTCCAGCAGTAAAATAAGCCATTTGGTTCTCTGGAAGTCCTCTCCGACGTGGTATTTTTTGTTTAAAAATACAAAATGTTGCTTTAAATGGTTGGGTTTGGTTTTTTGTTTAAACCCAGACATTTTCTGTTCAAATTTGCTCATATCCTTCACCCAAGTGAAAGCAAGCCTCCAACCAGGACTGTCTCTCCACACAGCTTATCACATTCCTACTTTACATGTTTTGTTCAATACAATTAATGACCTAAGCTTTAAAAGAAAAAATTAGCACTGCAGGTGCCAAGTACTCAGACCCCTACCAACACCCTCGGTATTAGCATTGCAAACTCTGAAACCCTGGTGCAGACAAATTTGAAAGTCTCTAAGCAGTATGACTGGCAGCAGCTACACCAAGTGCTGGACCAGATATGGCTTTAGGCAGCCAGTGTAGCTCTCAGCATCGCACCTACTGGGCTGGGATGCCCTGTGGCAAATTAGTTGCCTGAGTTAATAGCTTAGGAACTCCTACTCGTAGAAAGCCAACTCAGCAACTCCCGCCCCATCTACTGGACAAACCAGCTGATTTGCATGGAAGAGGTTTCTCCGGCAGGGCTAAATGTATTTTTTTTCCCCCATAGATCATGGTCTTTGCTGCAATAGGTACTAAGGAAGTGAAACATGTTTCTGCAGATCATATGATGGTCAGGCACTTGGTGCCTGAGACAATCTTCCAAGCTTGGCAGCAGGAGGCACTGGAGCAAGAGCAGGAGTTTGGCTTTGCCTCTAAGCCCACGTGTAGCCAACGCATAGTCTCACCATCACATCTGATGGAGACCCTTTGAGCAGTGAAACTTATCCTTGCTGCCACAGGGTCCAGGACAAAGTCAGAAGACCTTGGGTGTTGATGGGTCCAGCCTACAAGGAGCATCAGCTGCAACAGGCATTATAAAACAGGCTACAATAAGACATCTAAATATAACTCTCGAGATATGTAGCTACTCTTTCCCAAATCCCAGACTTCTCACAAAAGCCTAAGGAAAAACAAAGAAATCCATCTACCACCTCTTAGGGAAGGTACCTGCTCCGTGTAAGACAGTCTCCTGGGAAAAAAGGAGATTAATTTTCTTTTTCTATTTCCACTACTAGCCTGCAGCATTAACCAAACCAAATTGTTTTACCCTAATCTATCCCTGTTTTCCTTACAATCCTAAATCTTGTCTAGTCAAATGAAGGTTTTGCTGCAGAAACTTTCACCAATGGCAGAACAATAAGCTGTGCATGAGCGTACACCCAGCATTTGCCTCTGCACACATGTAAATCAACAGCAAAGCTTCCAGCATTTCCAGGGTACAGGTTCTGCAGCAGCTCCAGCTGGGACTAAGTGCCCTTGCATTCCCACAATACCATAACAACACAAAATTGAGACAACCCCCTTTCTCTGTCTCTGATACCTGAAGCATTAGCAGACTATTTCTTCTATTTTGCTTCTAAAAAACGAGAGAATGATTTCCTTTTCCCTGATCTGAACAGCTGTTTCTCCAATGTTGTTGATATATGCAATAAACTGGAAGTTCTCTCTCTATACACTGTTTATTCTGGTTGAATTCAGATAGGAAACTGCCATACTTTCAAGCTCGTAAGTGCCAGCAAAAACTGAGAACAACTAAACATAATTCAAGTGCCAAGATGCTACAGATATCATGTAGCCAACCTTAAAGATGCAAAGGAACTTCTGAGCTGAATAAGGGTAAAAACTGTGCTCAGAGGGAGATCCCTACTTCCACGCAGGATGGGGAAGCTCCGAAAAGGCAGGTAGGGAGTAAAATACATCCCTGAGCTGTGCAGAAATATTCTAGATTATCCCAAGTGACACATGGCAAGCTGTAAAAGCTTTCTAGAGGAATAAGAAGGTGATGCACACACACATTCAAAGCTGTTCTTTTCCTCTGAGGCTGTATCATTTAAACAGGAGAGCGACAGTGGCTCGGAAAACCTGCACACTCCTAAAGAGTTAAAATGCAGTTATAGAGGCTGGCACAATTAAAATTCTGGTAGAGTATATTTAAATTGCAGGGAAAGCTGAGCTTGTCCAACTGGATAGTCAGACTGCAAGTTCCCCCAAATAGGGCTTTGATTTTCCAACACAGCACCCGAAATCCTCTTCTGCTTTTATAAGACACATGTGGAATCACGCTCCTTATTGCACAACACGGCTTGAGGTATAAACCAGAGGTCACCACTTTGGGAGGGCTGAGAATTTCACCAGCAATAGAGAAGACCACAAGTCTGGTCCATGATGGCAGTGCTGCCTTAAGAGCTACCCACAGCAGTAACATCTACTGAAGCAAGGTTCCTGGTGGTTTCACTCAAGCACGGCACTCGATGATAAAGAAATGTGAACAAATATCTGAGAAAAACATTGAAAGCAAGCAACTTTTGTGGTCCATACAACCAAACCTAGGACTCATTTATTATACTCAAGTTGTTTTCTTCCAGGCAGTACTTCTGGGCAGCGAGGTCAGCCTTATTTCAGGAGTGAACTCAGAGATGGGAAGTTCTCCACACATTTTGTGTCCAACGCAGCCCGTGTATGGACCACTGCTCTCAAGTCCGCTGCTTTTGCCAGCCTTATTTTAAAATATGCTGCCAGGGTGAAATAAAACCCGAATGCATTTTGCTTAGCCTGTCACAGGCAGGTCAGCACCTGGAGGGGAGATCTCCCCGCAGCAAAAGGCACCCTCTGTGCAGACACCACTGTGTGCTTTAACTGTGCAACCAGATTAACATCTGAGTACACCATACACGGGAGGTCACAGTTATTAGTTCTGGAAGGGACAACACACCACCGTGTCCCATCTCCACAAAGCAAGGCTGCAGTTTACAATTGGCTTTATCAGACCAGTGTGTATGGGATCCAGGAGCTCCCAGATTTGGATTATTTTCATAAGGAAAATAACCTGAGCTCTGCTGCAGATTAGAGCAGTGAGACATGGGGCGCTTGAAGCCATCCTGCCCTTCAGTATTTCTGCCTCAACTATCCCTACTATGTCTACTGCCACACTTCAGACAAGCGATTGTGCAAAAATGCCTGCACATGGGTATGTCTGCACATCAACAAACCAAGCTGTGCAGCCATCACTCCAGAGCTGACACGGGAGCAATTTTGCAGCTTTATCCCACGCGTTTGTTTTAAAAGCATCGTTGATTGACAGGAGCCAGTTCAATGGACTCACAGGAAGACAAGGGTAGGAATGGGCTGAGAACAAGGCTGCCACTTCACTCCTGACAGCAGAAAGCAGCACA
Organism: Limosa lapponica baueri; assembly: GCA_002844005.1. Lineage (NCBI taxonomy): Eukaryota > Metazoa > Chordata > Aves > Charadriiformes > Scolopacidae > Limosa > Limosa lapponica. The sequence continues at coordinate 1,318,727 of KZ505652.1, read as the reverse complement.
CACCAACCATGAACCGCTTTTGTTTTTCATCTCAAAAAAAACCCCAAAACCACCAGGACTTGCTCCGGGTCTGACAACTGCCTGTGCAAGAGGCAGGGCTAAAAACCAAACTGTACCTTTGTTAAAAAACAGATTTCATGGGGCTTCAATCCTGTAAAGAGGCTTTTTTCTTAAAAAAGAAAAAAAAAAAGGTAAGAACATTTCAAATCAAAGCAAATCCCAGAAGCAAAAGCCTCCTCTGGATGCTGTTGGAGGTCAAAGGACTATTAAGCATCTAAAAACCCAGCAAGTGGCATTAAGGCATGCTGTACAGGCATGGGCTGTGAAGATCTCAGCCGTATCCTGACACCACCAGCTCGGAGCACGTCCTCACCACCCCATTGGGTTCCCAACCCTCGGTGGTGCTTTCGGAGAGGAAAGGCAAGCGGCCCCGACGGCGGAGCCTCACCTCGCCGGGCTGTGCAGTAACCAGTAGCAACTGTGCCTAATCCAGCCCGGAGACAAAACTGCCAGGGCTCATTCATACCCACGTCACGTGCTGAGCAGAGTCTGTGCAGGGCCACCACTACTGCATTATTATGTTTTTTCAGTTTAAGCTTAGTTTTAGAGCAGTTAGGGTTTTTTAATAAGCATATTTAAATTATTTTCTACAAAGATGCAATTTTAATAGATGAAGCTGGGGTCAGCATCAGTCTAAAGGATGCACAAAAGCTTTTTCCTCTGCATATTCACTGTACAAAATGCATTTATTTCAGTGCTTTATTTCAATAGTATTGGAGAAATTACCAAGAAAGAAGCTGCTCTAGTGCTGACATTGTTGATTTTTTGAAAGAATTACAAGAAAGACAGAAAAATCATGTTGAAGATAGAAGAATGAAATCAGCAGTTGCTCTACTTCATATTCAGGTGACAGAACCGAAAAGCTGCCTAAATGATAATCCCAAAACGATGCCAGTACCACATCACCCATTAGGTGCACTGAAATCAACGAACGTCAAGACTGGAAGCAAAAAATCCTAGGAATATGTAAGAAACAAGTCACCAGACAGACGTGCTAATGAGCTGGGACCAAATTTCGCTGAATTACTGATCTAGATTTTTGGTAGCTTCTTCAATAAATTTTTATTTTTAATTCTAATTTAGCTGATTTTAAGTTAAGAAAGCCAAAGATTAAATGAAGACAGAAAAGCTTTCCGCCCCTGCTTTTGATCTATGAATACAACGGAGGTGGAACAGACTCAAGTGCACATGGAAAGGCAAAGAAAAACTTGAGATATGTGGTAGCCACACAAATACAGATATATTTGTCCCTTTTTCTCTCTGGGCACACTCAGCTACCAGCAGCAGGTGAAAAGGGGGGCTTAACAGCCTTCCAGCATCTCCAAGGAGGTCAGAAAGAAGAGAGAGCAAGGCTTTTCACAGGACTGCATGGTAGGTGGACACAAGACAACAGGCAGAAGATGAAACAAGAAATGTTCAAATTGTAGGGAGAAGCTTTTCCACCATGAGGTCAGCCAAGCAGGGCAATGGGTTGCCTGAAGAGGTTGTGCAATCTCCATCCTTAGAGGTTTTCATAGACCCAGGAGGATAAAGCCTTGAGCAGCCTGGTCCAGCCTCACAGCTGACCCTGCCTGGAGCAGGAGGTTGGACTGGAGACCTCCTGAGGCCTCATCTAAGCACCTGAACCACCCTATGAACCCATTTTCCCAGGTATCCCACCAGCAACTAAAGCTCATGCCACAAAGTCAGCTTGTCACGCTACAAGCATGACAACACAAAAATCTGGATGACAGAATTACTTTATTCTGTGTAAAAATGGGTATACAAGAAAGCAGAGGTCCTAACACCTCATTTAAGAGAGAT
>KZ505652.1:1281355-1316013 GCA_002844005.1 Limosa lapponica baueri | reverse complement strand
AAAAAAAAAAAAAGTTAAAAAAAAGCAACAGGCCCTGTGTTACCTTACAAAGCAAAACTGGCCGGGTTGCAATCTTCCTCTGCCGCACCCCGAATGCCAGGTTTCAGGTTTCACCTGACGTACCTGCAAGAATTTTCTCTGAAGCGCATTATTTCTACCACCTCCGGTAACACCTAGCCCTTACAGCCAGCCTTTAATCTGCAGATCTTCTAAACGTCCTGCGAAGAAAGTAAGTGTCATTTCCTTCACCCTCCCACACCCCTGTGTGCCGACGAGGAAGTTATAACCCAAGTGAAATAATAAATATCGCCCAGTGAAAAGGGAACACAGTTGGCAATAGGAAAGCCGGTGTCCCTGCGTTACTCTAACCTACAGAATCCATCCTTCCAGCTCCGACTCAGGAAACAGCTTTTCATCGCTGGGTATCAAAGCTCCTCCCAATTTTGGCATCTCCACCTCTTCTGCCTGCAGAACTAGTTTAAGCGCCAAGCGTTTGGTGGTTTTTTTTTTTTTTTTTAAACCAACTCATGGATATTTGCACTGCATCCAGCATCGGCACTTACAGCTTTTCCAGCCGCTGTTGTGCGTCTCATGGATCTGTTTACCATCAGCAAACATCCGAGCAGTAATCCCGGATTTATTGCTTCGTCTTCCTGATAACTCCCCCACGGCTGCTCCCTCGAAGCCCAGAAATCCAGTTTACCACCCTTCACAAAGGAACCTCCAGGCATTTTGTGAGCTGTATCACTTTATCTCCCCCATGATCTCACTTCACCGTGAAAATATTTGGTGAAAACTATTAGAAGCTTTCTTGATATAGGTGCATAGACTCTACCACTACTGCCCACACAATTTTCTTTAACATACAAAAAAAAGGAAAAGGCAAACTGGTTTTTGTTGTGGTTTTTCTTTTTTTTTTTTTTTCCTAAATACAACCCTCTGCTGCTTGGTGCTGCTGTTCCCGTTATCTTTGAGGTCCCCATGGATTTTTCCAGAGACAAAATCACGCTGCTGCATAAATCTCCTGATTTATGCAAAACTTGATTCCTTTTCCACCCATTTGATGAGCAAAGGGTTTCTTTTTTTCCTTTAGCTATAGCCTAATGATTAACTGCGCAACAACTGGAAGCCCCACGCTGCCAAAAGACCCGTGCGTCGCAGTCCTGAAGCAGCCCTTTGCTAAACGCCGCACAAAAGCTTTCAGGCTTCAGAGCACGAGAACATCCAAGGGCATCAGGAGTACAGACAGCTTCGCGAGATACAGTATTACTACCTAGAACAAAGAGAGCTACACGCAAGCATCGCCTTCAGAACTTTCTTTTTTTTTTTTTTAAGATACTGCCTTTTAGTCTCAATTTTAAACAGTAGCAGCAGAGAGAGGGACTTTGACCCCACACCCCGCAGCTCTCACCTACTGCGCATCTCCTTTCATGTAGTTGGTTTATTCCTCATTGACAGCAGTGGGGTGGAAGGCAGCCTGGGCTGAGTCCATTAATTCAGGTCACACCCCAAAGCCAACAATCGTCGGGTTGTGCCTTGATGTTGAAACAACAGCATTTTGGGAGAAGTGATTAGTCTACCCACCCCAAAAAATCAGGTTATTTCCATGGGGCCCCGTGCTGTCTGAGAGCCTGGGTGCTCCTGCACTCCAGCCGACATGAGAGCGCGGGCGAGGGGCAGCCCTGAAGGCACACGTCGAGGCAGTGGGGCAGAGGGTCTGTCCTCGTTGGGGTGGTCTGCAGAGCCCTGCATAGGCTGCCTCTGAGTGCGTCCATCAAACCCACATCCCAGGGAGGAAAAAGGGGAAAAAACCTGCTTTCCTCTACTATGCCCCACATGTAGCTCTGAGCAGAGCTGGACAGGTGCTCCCAACGGGAGTGAAGCCGGGGTCGAGGGCACGCAGGGATTGCTGGGGTGCCTAACAAGAAGTGTGGCCAGCAGGTCGAGGGAGGCAATTCTGCCCCTCTACTCTGCACTGGTGAGACCCCCCTGGAGTACTGTGTCCAGCTCTGCGGCCCCCACCATAAGAAGGACACGGATCTGTTGGAGCGAGTCAAGAGGAGGGCCATGAAGATGATCAGAAGGATGGACGACTTCTAGGAGGACAAGGCTGGGAACTGAGGTTGTTCAACCTGAAGAGAATGCTCCAGGGAAACCTTATTGCAGCCTTTCAATAGCTAAATGGGGCTTACAAGAAAGATGGAGAAAGACTTTTTACCAGGGCCTGTAGTGACAGGACAAGGAATAATGTTTTTAAAGTAAAAGAAGGTAGGTTTAGATTAGATAAAAGGAACAAATGTTTTACGATGAGGGTGGTAAGACACTGAAACAGGTGGCCCAGGGAAGCTGTGGATGCCCCATCCTTGGAAGCGTTCAAGGCCAGGTAGGACGGGGCTTTGAGCAACCTGATCTTGTGTAAGATGTCGCTGCCCATGGCAGGGCGGCTGGACTAGACGATGTTTAAAGGTCCGTTCTGACCTAAACCATGACACCACCTCCACACCCAGGACACACAGAAACAACAGCAGCCATGGCGACAGTTCTGAGACCACCCTGACCTCCAGCCTTGATAATCCTTTAACTGAAGGGCTTCTTGATATATTTGACCCTGCTCACAAGTTGTCCCCTCCTGAGTTAAAGGTGGCCAGAGCAAACCAGAGGCCACAGTGTCACTTAGTAGTGAAGAGATCCCAGCCTCCTTCCGAGCACTCAGGCTGGAGAAATAAAAAGGATTTAAAGCAGATGACAGAGTTTTTAAAAGATGATCCGTTCCTCATGAGATCTTAAAGGTTTTGTATTTTTAAGCCATGCAGTATTCAGCCTTCCCCAAACAAGTCTAGATGACAGAAACAGAAAACACAGGGAAGCCTGTGCCTCTTTGGGTGCACATTGCGATACTTTTCCTAATAAAAATATTATTATTAAGCTGATGTAACACTGATCAAGAGATAACTTTATTTTCTCCCTCTCAATCCTTCCCTACTGAGGTTCATGTTGGCATATGTTATTTTCACGCAGGCAGAAGGTAATTATAGGAAAACAATTATGGGGTTAGAATTTTTAAATTTAGTAAAATATTAATGAAAAATCAAATTTCTTCACTTTTTTTCTTGCCCAGTTGCTACATACACTGAACCTACAACTCCACCACACTGTGGATGAGATACCTTCTCCACCACAGCCTGAAATCCAGACATCGGACATTCCTGAAATCAGCACCGCTTGAAAGCTGCGGCAGTGACTACGATCTTCAGAACAGAATTCTACGAGAACACAGCTTTTTGTGTAAACAAAAACTGCATCTTCTTTGGACACTGAACAACCTATCATACAAGCTTATGCACTTAGGGAAACCACCCAGGTAATACACAGCTTTCTGCATTTGTAACAGATTGACAGATTAGAAACCAAAATGAAAGACCACTCGTTAAATTTCTTGAAAGTATTTTATCACTAATGACTGACTTTGGACTGCAAGTTTCTCCCCACCCTGAAAATGAAAATTTAATCTACCAGATTCAGTAAAGTAAAACAGAAGAACTATAATACATGCAGGAAAATTTAAGTGTAAACATTTTAAAGTTGGGTTAAATGACAAACAAGCAGGCTTGCTGCTGAATCGGGGTATGTACATATGATGACCATCATCATCAGACCATGATACGAGCCCGTCATGGGGATTTGTTTTGAAAGAGAAACTCAAGTTCAATTCGTGTAGGTAGTTTAAATTTAAGACCAGAGAGTTTCTAGGGTAAAAAAAAAAAGCTACAATTTTAAAATAGTCAATGTACAAAATTGAGTTGGGTGAAGGTTGCATTCACCAGTCTCAATGAAGCCATAAAACCTTCATTCTTATCTTTCCTTGAGATGGCACCACTGCTGCCCATCATGTGTCCTGTTGAGAAGCTATTTCAACCCAGCTCTCTCCACAAGCCTCACAAACGGATTTCATTGCAACAAATGCCAAGGCAAAGAGAAAGAATGACTTAAAAATCCAAATAAAGCTCTTTTTTTTTTTTTTTGACCATGTAATTGCAAATAACAAACATATCTGTGGTTTACAGAGGAGGCAATAAATTAAAGCTACAGTCACAAATCAGACCAAAAAAAGATACTTAAGTCATTCAATCCACCACCCCAGGACGGCTGCGGTCCCATGGGATGCTCCTCAGTTTTGTGAAAGACTTGGAGTCCTGAACTGAGGAAGTACAACACGACGAGCACTCTCAGAAGTCTGTTTTTTTCCTTATAAAATTAAGCCAGCCCTCTGGTGCTTCCTGAGTACAGCCTCTTCAGTCTGGTTGCAGCAAAAGCAAATGGTCTTTAGCAAATAAGCTTTTTATTTGTGAACTGAGCACATCATTAAAAACAAAAAAGAAGTTTGATCCTTGACAAAATGGTTTCCTGTGTTTCTTCTGCAACTGCCTGAAGATGGCTGCGATGTTTCAGTTATAGAAAAGAAACTGGCACTTAATCTTTTTAACTTTAAATTGGGCAAAAAGATGCATTTAAACCCATTAGGAAGCTGAGGATCCCAGCAACCTAACCTCCCCTCCAATAAAGGCTACAGCGGAATGGTCCCATGAGATCCACCAGGCCTTGATCCTGGAGATACCAGTAATTCTCATCACATTCTGCTATTCTCACCAGACACTTCAGAATTAAAGAAAAAATATAAGCCAATCTCCTGTATTTTTTTTTTCATTTCTCATTGAGCTGTACCCCTTGGCAAAGACGCAGAATGCATGGGGTGCCTAGTTCCCTAACTTTGGTGAGCAAAAGTATTTTAGGAGTGGTCACTAAACAAAACAAGTTGAGGGGCTTTCGGTGTTGTGGTTTTTCAAAATTTTTGTTATTTTTTGATATTTTGAATTTGGTATTTTGTATAAAACCTGTAGCCAGACACATCCCAACTCATGGAAGCTAGTGGGGAAGAAAAAAGGCCCGAAAACCACATACCCATGGACTCTGCACCAATTTCTACTGCATTTCCAGAATACACTTCAGAAAAGAGAAGTTTAGGGCGAATTAAAGTCATTATGTCAGAGGTGAGTTTCTCTGAACAAGTATATCATGAACAGATTCTCTGCCTCATCTGAAGTTCAGCTGGAAGTCCATACAGACAGACATCCCTCCAAGTGCAGGGTTTGATTTCAGAGCAAGTCCATTCATTAGGACCCTCAGGACTTTCCAACGTGGTATGAGCAGGAGAAAACACCAAAGCTTAAGTGAATGAGCTTTTCAGTGGGTAAATCCAAGAGTTGGGCAATCTCAGCTGATTTAGGCTGTGCTGTAGCCATCTCCCTTCACCACAGATGTGACAGCAGTACAATAGCATGAATAATTTTTGTTACTCACTCCCTACTGAACGACAGCATTCAGAGTCTAAATTAAGAACACGAAAACGATTAACATTACCATTAACCTCAGCTCCACCCTAATTGCACTACATAAAAGCATACGTAACAATTACAAAGATAACATTGTGTGTCATAAATATCACACACAGGAATACAGCAGTCACAGCATTTGTTTCCTGACCCGGGAAAGCTGCTATAATTGTAGTGTATTGTGCTCATGGAGGATTTAGATTTGGAAGTTGGTTGCCAACAGCCCTTGTTTGCTATAATTTCCCATCAGGCTCTTAAAACTCGTTGGGTTCCCAATCAACACCGTGTCAATGCACTGCTCTGCTCTGCACCGTGCGGTTCAGCTGGAATTTCACGTTCTCGGTGGAAACAAATCAAGATCATCCCAGGGATATAAAAGCTAGATGTGGAGATCTGAAGCAATCACAGCAGAATTTTGTGCGTTTGGGATTTTTGATGCACATTTCACAGCTAAGGGCATCTAAATTAAAACCATCTTCACTCTTGGAGGCACCTCCATGAAGTCAAGAGGATAGATATTCAGGATACCATTTCAGTTTTAAGTAATTCAGCTATTACATCAGACATAATTCAGAGGTTTGCCATTTCGAACCTGGACAGCCTCCAGGGGCTGGTGTGAAATTACTCAAATTCACAGAAACCACCACACCCTCTTGGATGGGTGCTCTTTCCACAGCATTTTCCACTCCTGGTGGAAGCCATCCTTGCAAGCGAAAGTCTCACAAGTATTCCCCCTCCCCACCTTCTAGATAAAGAATTTAACCTGCCCAGATTGCAAATTTGAGGAGTGTAAATGACACTTCCCCCTTACAGTGAGCCCCTAACTATGTAATACCTGACAAACCAACTGGATTTTGCAGTCCTGTCTTTATGAAGTGGTCTCTCATCTCAATGAAGTCTCCTACATTCAGTGTTTCCAGGTAGCACCAAACCCAGCTTTTAGCTCTAAATGCTTTTCTACCAAGTGTAGAGAAGTTAAAACTGACACTTTCACTTATATTGATATTTTCCAATTCAAATAAACAGATGACAGTGACTCAAATAGACAGTGCTGGAGAAGGGGTTCTCCAAAATAAAAATACCAACATTTTTTATGCCCCCAAAAGATACCATAAACTGTTACCATCTCACTTTTATCCCCGTGGTAACCCACTGGCTTAGGTTTAGTCTTGGTTTCATCTTCACTTTTTCCCCAGGAAGAACAACCAGTTCCCCATCAATCCCTCCTCCTTCCTTACTCAAGCTCTTTCATAAATTGTATAGAGGATTTAATTTTCTGGGCTATTTCCCTGAAAGTCATCAAGTTGGGCTTTTTTTTCCTGCCGCTGCGATGTCGGTTGTTTGCTGAGGACCCTGCAAGGCTCAGCCCGAGAGGAAGACCAGCCTCCCAGAACGGTTTCAAGGGTGAAGCTGAACACCAGCAGTTCTCTAACGTGGTTCGGCACTTAACAGTAAATACCTCCCTCATTAGTATGCTGAGCTGCATTAGTTCTGCGGCTTACAGTGCTGAAACATTAAAGTGGGGTTGAATCTTCAATTTCACAGTTTGCAACGTGATGCATTACTCACGGGTCTCCAGGCATGGGGTGCTGATGGCATTTACACAGCATTTTAGATTTGTGAGGTGCTGCCAGTAAATCTGATAATGCCCGTAAAAGAGACAGCGTGTGCCTCCAAGTGAACAGAGATGAAGTCATCCGTACGTACAATAGGGGTTAATGTGGCAGAGGGGCAGAACGACTGCCCAGTATCACACTTGAGGCTTTGGTAATACCATGACCTCAACTGGGCAGTGGGCATCACCCTACAAATCAAATATAGATTACCTAGTGGCAAGCAAGAAGCAAATTTACACTGTGGACTCGCCATCAAGCCCGGGAAGTCTTATGATCTCTCCACTCAGCCTCTCTGCTACTCAGTTTTCACAGAACTTGCAATATTTGAAGTCTTTGAAGTTTCTCAAATGTGGCTGAAGTTGCTCAAGGGTTCACAAGGTTATTTGGGACAGAGGGGCTGATAAATGCAAACTGTGTCCTGTTACCACTCTCCTATCTTTAGGAAACTAAGCTTAAGAACACAACACTTCACTCATCGTTATGTGAAAACTACGAATGATGTCATTATCATTACAGTTGTATCTGTACTTATGAAATATGAGCATTAAACTAATTTTTGCACTAGAACTCTTTGTCCCTACTGAAAACAATGTTCCCCAATGAACACTAGCAATACATTAGCACTGATGATCAGATCAGAGTAAGACCAACCAAGGCTCAGGAATACTTCCTCGTATTCAAAATTCAAGCAAAAAGGTGTCCGGGATAGCAAACAGCTCCTAGATACTCAAACGAGGACTTGCAGTAGGACTCTTCAATGCATATGTAGCATTATGGCTTTAGAGGCATTGTGCAAATTAATCAAACAGAATAATGATCTCATAGTGAAATGCTGAGCTGCGATTAAAGAGATTACTGTTCGGGTCCCAGCTCTAGAAGTCCTCACCCTTGGGGAAGTCATATCAATTCCTGCATCTTGCCTCTCCTTTCCACAAAACCCCCTTTGAATTACTGATTGCAGAACCCAAGTAAAGATGCCAGAGGGAAAGACCATTCCGAAGACTTAATTTTTTTTTTCCTTAATACCCGCTAAGAGGCACTGTCTTGTTTTATTCATGATTCTTTGAAGAAAGATCTTCCATCTTAAGGGAATAAAAACAAGTATGTGTTATCTTTTGAATAATATTCATGTGCTTCCACTGGTGAAGTCTGATTCTGAACAAATATTCATATGAACGTACGAAAAAATGTGCAGTGCAATTTCACATAATAACATGTTTGATGGTACTTCATTACGTGTTTGTAGACCCAAAGCTTAGGTCAGGCAAAATTCTGAACTCGGTGGAGCACTTCTTGGCCTAAATTCACGTAAGCGCAGAAGGGCATGGCATGAAAACTGGCCCATAGAGTTTTTTTCACGCCTGTATTTTGTGATCTCCCATTCCTAGACCTCTAAAGATTTTGGTTCTTCTAGAATTAAAGCAAGGCTCTTCCTTTTGTTTCTCAAGCTCACATTATAAAAAGCAAGACATTTAACCATCACAACGGATTGCTAATTCAGCTACTCCATATGAGCTTACCTGTAAACCCCTGAGTATCCAACATCTGGCATTTGTAAGAGTTCAGTCACATCCCAATTCCTCTATAAAGTAAAGAGATACCCAAGACTTTTTGGAATGTGGCTTTTTTTCTTTTTCATTATGTTCAAAGTCAGGCTAGCAACATCACCATTGCCCAAAACACAAAATGCAGGCCAGTTTCTGCTGAGGATGAAAAGAAAGAGGAAAGTATGTGGGTGGAAGAAGAACAACGAAGTTCAGTCACATGTCAAAACGGTTTTTGTTGTTTTTTCATCTAAAGCCAAAACTTATATTGAATCCAAACTTCTGTTGTGCATTTTAAAGAGCAAGGGTAAGCTTCCTCCACCATGAAAGGATACATATACCGCACAGCCATGTGACAAAAAGAATAATTTGCAATGAGAAGGTAACTGTGTTCTGGTGGCGACATCTGCATCATCCATAACCCAAACACCACCATCATCTGACACCAGCAGGAGGTGACAATTACAACTGAGACACTAATGACCACAGCAACCAAACCTTTCTCCCCACACTCAGCCTGAAATTGCACCGGGAGGGCTCAGAAATCCCACAAGATTTCAACCAATCTCCAATTGCCTTGAAAACATAATTAACTTCAATTGTCTTTTGATTTTATCTCCATTTTCTCAGGTTCTAGGCTATTTGGGAGAGCATTCCATGTACATACATGTGGGTATGCACACTGGTGCGTGCACATACTTGTTTGGAGTTACCAACTTCCCAGTGTATTTGCTTTTCTCAGGGCCTCCTCGGAGAGCAAAACTTTGGGAGGAAGCCTAGCCTTTGGGAAATCCTCTTTCTTCTGCTGTACGGTTGCTGATAAAAAGATTTCTGTTCCCACCGCACCTTGCTGATACGAATGAGCTGAAAGCAAGGGAGCATTCAAGCTCAGCTTGGCTCTGCTAGGCTCAGCTCTCCGCTTCCCCCAATGTTTTCTGACAAACTGCTCTCACAGGGATTTCCAAAAAAGATGCTGACCTGGCCCTTGCAGTAAGGAAGAGATTTTCCTCCCTTCTCTGCATAAATTTTAAAGTTTCCTGAAAAACAGAAGGACAGGATTCAGAGAAAGCGATGGGGAATCTATACAGAAAAAAGACCGAGGAAAATCTGACCCGGGCTAAAGACCAATTGCCACTCCAGGCTACATCCACAGCTCCGACCATTTTCCATTTATTCTTCTGAAGTTCCACCGCAGCAGTTGGGGCACCAGAAACCAAATTTCCACACATTGCTGCTGTCTGCACACTCAAACACCCCAAGGTGTCAGCACGTAACTTGCCTTCCAAGAACTGCAGCAAGTGAGTTCCCCTTCCTCCCTCCATGCCTCATCGTATGTTGTGAGCCTCTAAATCTCTACATGACTGGGAACCGAGAGTATTTTGGTGGAATTTAAAGACAAATAATAATAACGATCAGTGTTACTTCCACTGCAGCAGTGCTTGTGGATTCCTACTGAAGAAATTGGTGCTGGATCTAGTCAGAGATTACATATCTATTCCCTCCTCTCCCCTTCTGTCCAAAATGAGATTTACCAGAAAAAAAACCCAGGTTTTAGTCAATTGAGGGTCTCCGTGAGTCACAGGCAGGCAGGTGACCTACACTACCATTCTCTCTCATGGGCCAAGAGGTAACGCGAGCAGGAAGACTGCAGGTCAGGGAGGGCAAACACAGAAGAAGAATGTCATCTTTAAGAAGAATTAATGACCCTGCAGGGTAGGTTCAGCCCCAGTCTGATTCAGAAAAATAGAATGGGTGTAGCCAGAGGGTTGGAGAATTCCATCCAACAAAATAGAGAGCTGTTTCACTCCCAAAAAACTTTCCTATGCAGTGGAAACTACAGCTTGCTACAAAGTCAGATGGAAGTTTCTGAGCCAGCCCAGGCAGGGGTTCACCTATACACCCAAGAACAAGGCATCCAAACACACAGCCCTGCCAAAACCTCAGTGGTTTTATCATCTAGAGTTCAAATCAAGACCTCCTGTCCTGCTGTTCGCACTGCATGCGGAAGAGTTTCCAAGAAACATCTCTTGGCAATACTCCCAAAAACGCAGCTTCCGACCCGCTGCTGGGTCGGCGCTGGCGGCGGCTTCTCTGCAGATTTTGAAAGCTGAATTTCCTACGAAGCCGCCCCCGTGCCACATCCTTTACTGCTAGCAAAGCACTGAAACAGCACAGTTTTTTCAAACAATACCCTCGATTCCTCTAAACACAACTGTTAAGGCAAGCCCAAAACAAGCTCGGTGGCCTAAGGCTCGGGGAGAAGGTGAGCCCGCCCTTGTTCTCATTGCAAATTTTGCACATCATCAGGGACACTTCCCCTCTATCCTTCCTGTAAACCTGTTGGGAACATGAAAATAATTATGGTGGAAAATCCTGGGGTAACCCAACCGTGGCTGTGTGAAACCATCCTATCCAGTAGGGTACGCTACGACAGACACCAAAGCCCTGGAAGATCAGGCAGCAATGAGCGAGTGCAATCATCCCTAGACAGAAAAGGCAGGATTCCCACTCGTGCTCCTTGGGAGAGGTAGGAAGGGTTTGCTAGTGGGTCTGTTTCTACCTCCCACCCTCCTTCCCCTCCTCCAGTAACACAACGCTTTCAGTTCAGCCAGTTTTGATTTGATACCACTGCGACCTCTACTCAGAGGAACCACCAGAACTTGGAGCACTACGAAGTCTGGGATCCCAAGTTTTCCAATTACACATGCAGAACCTTTTAGGACATAATCGAGGTTTCAGATCTAAACTTTGAAGTCTTCTTACCTGTGTTCTGCAAATGCAAACACCCTGGTCTGCCAGAATTATACCCCGTGCTAAGCCTGAGCTAGACTAAATGTGTGACACTGCTGAAATGGGTGACAAAAAGAGGACAGTAACTTGTGACAAGTGAACGTGACCAGAGAAAACAAAGCCCAGAAATCTAGCGATACATCCGAGTGGACAGATTTGTATAGACTTCATGTACTAGTTTTCTCCCACATAATCCAAATCTGAATGCTTTGGACCTGTGACATGAATCAATAAGCGATGTATAATGAAACCCCTTAAAAGGCAACCCATTAAAGCATAAAAGGGTGCTCAAGCCCTTCCAGCTGATATCGGCTATGTCATAGCCCAGTTGTAAAGAGAAAAACCACTCAGCCCAAAATGACTCTCCAGTAGCCCACAAAAGCCACAAGTCTCACAGTATGAGAAACCTCCAGCACCTCAGCGTCCACCTCTGCATCCTGCCTAGCAGCCCACATGGCCTGAAATGGCAGAATAAGTCCCACCGTGACCTTAGCTGTGGACCTTGCCATCTCATTCCAAAAGGATTTTACTGTGAAACGAAAGTGATGATGGACTATTTCACTCCAGCTGACAGAGTCACATCCACATCTGGCTTCGTCCTGCAAGACAAACTACTCTCACACAAGCCATTTTGTTGAGATCGTTTACGCTGGCCAGTCAAATCAGCCAGCACTGGCCACAGGGAAGCATCAGCCCACAGCCGCTCCTCTTCGCGTGAGTTCAGGAGCATCCTGCCAATCCCAGCGGCTTTAGGATTCCAGCTGGCCACTGAATTGCCCGCTTCCAACCCCAAACTGCCAAGAAGCCTTGATAGGCACATCCAGACCACAGGCTTTTTTGAGAAAGCTGCTGCCTGAGTACAGATACCATCTTTGTCCTACTGGATTATGATAAGACCTGTGTTATTTTGGCAGATATTGGTACATATTCATCAGTCTCTTGCTTCTCTAAAAAGGCTTTTCTTATACAAGCAAGAGCTCAATATTAAACAGAGTACAGACTATTAACATTTATGGTGTGCATCATGGGCAAATTTCTTCTGTATCTCTGACTATAGTCTCATTGAACTTAATCCTTTTCTGGGACCAACTATGGAGAAAGCATGCACTAAAGACAAAGCCCTTCTTCTAGGACAACTGGCCACTTCTCAATAAATTAGCTGTTGATCTCAATAAATTAGCTGTTGATGTCAATAGGAGTTTTCTCCAAATCAAAAAGTGACCAAGCAGACTAAAACGTACACTAGCAAAACACAACATGAAATTCAATTAAATACACACATACACACACAAACCCTAACAGATCTGAAACTCATATCACACAAACTCAAAAGGAAGCATTTAGTCATCCATTAAAGTTACGATTGCCTTCTGTTTGGCACAGAGGTGTCACACCAGGTTTGCAAAAAGTTCAAAGAATTTTTCTATGAAACCATAAATTGGCCAAGTTTGTGAAGCACCCAGTGTAAGCAGGACCCTACGTGCAAGCTTGAAGGATTTATCAAACCACATATACAAATTTAATCTCTAAACAGGGTGAAATTGTGAAAGACACAGGAACAAGAAATGCTTTAAAAAAAGACCTCATTTATAAAAATCACCAGGTTTCACACACACATCTCAATTTTTTACTCTAGCAATACTATCCTGGCATCAAATCCATTTTGTTTGGAACAAGTTCTTTGAAATAACTTAAAGAAATCTACACTAAGATTTTTATTTTTTTTTAAAGCATTCCTCAAAACTTTTCCTCAAGTCAGACCATGGGAGGAACTTCAACCAGAACAACTGCCCACAAACCCCCTGCTGGATGTTGTTTTTTAATTTATTAACGTCCTTAGTAATGTTCCTTCTTACTCTATAACCTTATTTCTTACTTAATGATCTTCCTTTCCTCAAAAAGGGTTTCTTCTCTCCCTCTCCTTCCTCTCCCCATCACTCATGCCAGAATTATGCACCCATCTGCGCCAAGGTAATAGCAGAGGTCAGTGTATTTCAACCTAATACTGGTTTCTATAACCAAGAAAAAAAAAAACACCTTAAGAGAAGCCCTCTTCAAAAATAGTGCAAATATTGATACCCAAACTCCTCATGCCTTGCAACACAAACTAAAAGCTTCAGAACTGAGAATAATGAGAAAATACTGGATTCATGAAAGTTTGCATCAAAACAAAGGCAATCCCCCAGTCTAAGTTGCTGTCACTCATGAAGATCAAACAGGGGAACGATGGAGCACAGGTTTCACCATGTAGATGTTGTAAAACCGAGAGATATGAATCCATGAGAAAGCCGTACACCCAGCACCTCCCAAGGCTGCTGTTCTCCTGTGCAGGCTACAGCAGTACTAGCTTCATACCCAAAACATCTCATTTATGTTTCTACTATACCTTAAAAGGCACGGTCATTCAACTTTTCACCTCCCCAAGATGACGGTCAAAGCTCTTCCGATTAATATCAAACCGGGACGATGATGGGCAGTACACAATCAATCCTTAGTAAGGCTGAATATTATTCTCGATGCGCCCTGTAAGAGAGAAACACCCAGTTAATGGCTTGTGCCAAGACGAGCGAGTCGTTTCACACAGATCAGCCATATTAAGCAAACAGTCTTTATATCGCCCCAACCGCTTGAACTTTGTTGTGGGTGCCTAGGACTGTCCCGTAGAACTGAGATTGTCCCACCCGCTAACGTTATCTCCATGTAAATTAACTTTATCCAAGTATTACAAGCACAGCTGCAGGTACACCAGCCTGCAGAAGTCATGGACACGGTTGAGAAGACCGAAGACCATAGCTCGGGCCATTTAGGGAGTAATGGTTACGCAGTCTGCTAATACACCAGGAGCACAACGAACAAAAAAAATTATTCTTAATCTGCTGTGTTTTGCAAGAGAGGACAACAAGGAACATACATTGCTCGGCCTAAAGCTAGAAAGTTCTCCAGTTGGGCCAGATTTTACATTCAAGTCTAGACTGCTGCCTTAAACCACCTTATTTTTTCTAGAGAGGGACAGGTTTGTGGGCAGAAGCAGGGCACTTGTTGGGCCAGCCAGCATCAACAGAAAAAAGGGTCAAACGTTTCAACCACATAAACTCTTCTGGAGGCCTGACACAGGGGAAGGTGCCTTCAAAGCTACGTTCTGCTCATGTAAATGGCTCTGAGGTGGAACTAGGCATGTATCAGTGAGACCACCTGTAGGAGCGGGTAGGTGGCTCTTCTGGAGTTGTGGGTACGTTATTAAGCAGGAGAGGAAAACAATAACTATTTCATCAAGTTGGGGGAGAGATGAGTGAGTTATTCCCTTGGCAACCAGCTCAATGGGACCCAGTTATTTTCTCAATTATTCAGTTAAATATATTCAGTTTCTAAGTTAATTTCTGTAGGACTCCTTCCATTTTTAGATTTCATTTTCAACCAAAGCTCGCCACACTTTCCGCGTGCCATACAACACATAAACAGACAAGATGTATTTTTATAAGGTAAGGCAAGTCTCAAATAGCTAAAACCACCTGTGCTGTTAGAACATCTCAGCCAAAGTTAACGATCCTCGCAACTGAAGCAAGTGAAAAGCTGATGTTCTTTATTATAATGTTTTATTAGAGCATTAAAGCCCTCTCACATAGAGAGTAAGCCACTGTGCACAGCACCCAAACCACCCACCAGTACCCAGGTAGCAAAGCTGGCAGCTGAACCGATGCCTGGGAGCTCTGACAGCAGCTCCCATGTTTGCCCTTGAGCATCTTGGTGTAGCTGCCAGGCTGCAGAACACCGCTGAAAGAACCAATATCCCTGCTCCAACTCAAAGTATTGCAATGACAGCTTTCATACTTGTATGTGATAAACTGGGCAAATAAATTTATTTATTTTTAGTTGTTGTAGAAAGGAGATATAGTCTGAGACACAGCAAAAAAGCAGTAGAGCATTTTTTCCCTCGTGGTGCTCGCTGGACGCCCACTCCATCTCTTTGCATTTCCCAACAAATAACCCAGGCTTGCTCACAGCAACGTGGATTCCTAATCCAGCTTTGTAGCAAAACAGGCTCCCTCTAATTATCCCTCAGCCTGACAACATCTAAATGACGGAACAGGAATACTGCAGAGACTCAAAATGAGAGAGTGTCAAAACAAGACCGTCTCCTTTCTCCATTCACACAGCAGGTCCCAAGCGCACGAGGACACGCTCCCGCCTGAGTCATTCCCAGCAACGCTTCACAGCCCGGCAGCAACCACAGATATTTCCCACGCAAGTGGATTTTTTACAAAATTACTTAAAATGAGAGGATAGCAAGAGTAACTTTGCAAGGAGCAACGGTGTGATTAGAAGGATCAGTCACGTCTACAGAGTCTTATTAGAATTAATTCATATGCAAGTAAAACAAATATCCCCCACTTTTCTAAGAAAATGCCAAATTCTATACTGATTTACACGCTTTACAATCTCATTGACTTCAGAAGGATTGCCCGTGGTATGAATCACCCGGCTGTGATACTCCCAGCAACACAGAGTAATCCCTTCATAGTCCTCTTTTCAAAAACCCTATCACCCGACCGGGTGCTGCAGCTAAAGACCCCACGAGCCAAATCTCAGCCCTGCGGCAACATTTCTCCTCTCCCTGTTAAAGCTTGGAGAGGGAATGAAAGGGAAATAGAAGTCTGATGATGGAAATGCCGACAAGCGAAACCCGTGGCCCTGGTGAGCCCAGCGTGCGTGGCTGAGCATGAGGGCGGCCAGGGGGTTATTTGGGGCAGTGGGGGAGAGAGGCATGAACCCTCCTTCAACCTAATTAAATCCAGATCCAAAAGCCATTCTGATCCGAGGGTATTAAGTATTTTTGTTAGGAAAGGCAGGGATAAATTGACTCCTAACCCAAGCCCTAATCTTTTTTCATTGTTGTTAAAGTTATCCCACTTCCTAAGGTTTCAGCATTTCCTCGTGATAAAGAGGAGCTCCAATCTGCCAGCTCGTCTGCCCTTTCTCTCCCAGGAACCTGGGCAGATGCTTCCCCCAACCAGGCTTTTAAAATTACACGACCTGTTTCTTCATTTACAAACATAAGTGCAAAAGGCAACTGCTGACCCCACTCTCCGTTTTAATCACAGCTGTTATTTACAGTGCTAGCAACACACTGGGACAGAGGCTAATAAATGTTTAATGGCCCAGTAAACACCAAGGGCTTTATTTACAGCCCATTTCAAAGCTTGATCAAATATAATAATCCTTTGCACGTCTGTCTGCCACTTTCCTGGCCTCCTGCGGGACGGGAGGAGATGTACACGGCTGCTCTATATTCAAACAAGAAACAGGGGTTAGCTATAGGGAAAGGGGGGGATGGTAGTTAGCTACAGGGACACAGACATACGGACATTTTCCCTGCTTCAATCTCAGTTTCTTGCTCTTAAAAGGGCAGGACTGTGCATCAAGCTGTTGGACCTCAACTTCCATATAATATAGAAATGCAGGTGGCATCTGCCTTCAGCATTCAATAAAGCAGTTATTTGTAACAGGAATATTACACATAGCAAGCAGAGAACACGTGGAGGAAGCCGAGAGAAGCATCATTATCATTTACTTACAGACTGAGGTACAGGGAAAAAATACCTGCACGCTTCATGAAGTGCTGTAGGAGACCATGAGACCAGAAATGCTGAAGCTTTTTAGACGAAGCTTTATTTTAAAAGAATTATGGCAACAGGATCAATACTTAAGCAATTTATATATCGCACAACTTGCACAATGCACAGGACTGCCAAGTAGCTGAATTCTTCACATGTATCTACTCAGGCAAGGGCAGACTTCTGCCAGACCAACCATTTTAGCGCACGGGGAAAAAACCCCAATTTTTCAGGCAGAGAAGCCACTTCATCACATCTGAAATGGAAGATATATTTCCCCTTACAATTATAGCTGTGGGTCCATTACTAAATACTCCCTCCCATGCAAATCTTACTTATCTTCTAAACCCTCATATCTCCAATATGGTATTTTAAATGAGTCATTTTGACACATTAAAGCTAAGCAGTTACTTTTTTATTATGCTGTTACACATAGCTGTGACAAGCTTCCCTAAAGACCTGGTGCTAAATCACAGTCCAATTATGGTTTGGTGAACTCACACAAACAAGAGAGAAACACGCCAGAAAATGCCATGAGGGCTTCACAGGGAGACCTCACCCCTGATGTGGGGTTGCACTGTGGCACTATCCAGAGATTCAACACACAGGCTCCAGGAGCCAGACCTGGTCCATGTCTTTCTGGACTATATTCAAGGTTTGATTTTTTTTCAGCCTTCAAAGTAGCACCCAAACCAGGTCCTTATACCAGCAAGGGCTTCTGATATAGCTGAGGCCAACTGTATCCACCACCACTACCACTTGGCTCAGATGATGGGAGAGACCTACTCCCCAGTTTGATCTGGTCAAACTGCAGGGTCCTCTAGCTCCAATCCATGCAGAAGGCGAGGGATTGGGGTAGGATTATGAAAACGGAGGCTTGAGGCCAAAAAAATAGAGCCTGGAGGCAGGGCTGTCGTCAGGGCGTAGCTCACCCGTGCTGTCGCACACCAGCCCTTTCCCTCCCCTCCATGGGACATTTTCATTTAGCGTGGCCAGGAGACTCTCGCAGAGGATGTTTTAAAACTCACAGAGCTGCCAAAAAAGTCAAATTAGAGCACAGCGAGAACTCATAATAAATCCACCCAAGTGAACCACAGCACTGCTCGGCTGCCTCTTTGGGTGAAACCAAAAATCGTGAAAGCAAAGATCTACCGGCAATTACACCCAAAAGGCTTCCTGTCTTTGCACGGATCTTTGTTTGCTTTGGGTTTCAGTGGTAGATGGGAGCACAGACTACAATTTGTGGGAGATAGGTTATTGCTGCTAATGCAAAGAGCTTTTTTTCTTTCCCCCGTTCACAGATAAAGGCGGCACTAAAAATGCCGCTCTGCAACAGCTTGGTTCTGCATTCACAGATGGTAGCAAAAAATTAGCATTATTTATTTGTGGCTTTAGTCACTTTTAAAAAGAAAAATAGATGAAGGAAGAAAGGCACCCGAATTAGGACTCCATCCCCTTTCCTTTCCAGCTAATACTTCAAAATGCAGCAGTGAAACAGCATTTTGCAGAGCTCTAGGAAACCACATTTAGAAAAAAATAATACATTTACCCAAGAAGGGGAACGAAAACAAGCAGAACAATAAGAGTCACGGAAGTTTGCTCTGAGGAGACATCTGGGAAGGTGAAAGAAGGAAGCAAGCGAAAGAAAACACAGAGCATAAAGATACAAAGTAATCCAAAATTGCAAGAAAGGAATTATTAAGCCATTTTACATTTATATAGCACTGCATACAACAAATAAGAAGTGATCAGGATTCAAAATCTAGCTGCAGTTATATACATAGTCATACCCTTACAGAGGTCTCAGACCATCTCCTGAGGACCTCAACCTCCCTGCCTCAGAATCACAGAGTGGTTAAGGCTGGAAGGGACCTCTGGAGGTCCAAACTCCCTGCTCAACCAGGGCCACTCAGAGACGGTTGCCCAAGACCATGTGCAGACAGATTTTGAAGATCTCCAGGGATGGAGACTCCTGTCCCAGTGTTTGGTCACCCTCACAGTCAAAAAGTGTTTCCTGATGTTCAGGGGGACCCTCCTGTGTCTCAGTTTGTTCCCATTACCTCTGGTCCTGTCTGGAAAGAGCCTGGCTCTGTCCTCTTTGCACCCTCCCTTCAGGTGTTTACAGACATTGATGAGACCCGTCCTGAGCCTGCTCTTCTCCAGCCTGAACAGTCCCACCTCTCACAGCCTTTCCTCACAGCAGAGATGCTCCAGTCCCCTCATCACCCTTGTGGCCTTCGCTGGACTCTGTCCACTATGTCTGCGTCTCTCTTGTACTGGGCAGCCCAGTGCTGGACACAGTGCTCCAGGTGTGTCTTCACCAGTGCTGAGTAGAGGGCAAGGATCACTTCCCTTGACCTGCTGGCAATACTTTGTCTAACGCAGCCCAGGACACCATTGGCCTTCTTTGCCACAAGGGCACATTGGTGGCTCGTGGTCAACTTGGTGTCCGCCAGGACCCCCAGATCCTTTCCTGCCAAGTTGCTTTCCAGGTGGGTGGCCCTAGCACATACAGGTACCTGGGATTGTTCCTCGCCAGGGGCAGGCCTTGGCACTTCTTGTTGAATAGCATGAGGTCCTTGTTGGCCCATTTCTCCAGCCTGGTGAGGTCCCTCTGAATGCCATGACCCTCTGGAGTATCAGCCACTCTTCTCAGTTGAACACCAGTTTGGTGTTGTCAGCAAGCTTGCTGAGGGTCCACTCTGCCCTATCATCCAGATCATTAAAGAAGATGTTAAACAGGACTGGACCCAGTATTAACCCCTGGGGTACACTGCTTGTTACTGGCCTCCCATCAGAGTTTGTGCCACCTGTCACCATTCTGTGGGCCCAATCATTGAGCCCGTTTTCAACCCACCTCACTGTCTGCTCATGCAGTCCGTACATAAAAAGCTTCTCTACAAGCTTATGGGTGACATGGTCTAAAGCCTTACTGAAGTCCAGGTAGACAATAATAACTGCTCTTCCCTCTTCTGGTAGGCCAGTCACTTCATTGTAGAAATTTCTCAAGTTAGTCAAGCAGAACTTCCCCTTGGTGAACTCATGCTGACCACTCTTGATGATTTTTTCATCCATCAGATGCCTGGAAATGGTTTCCAGGATGAGCTGCTCCATCTCTGAATTTCACTGAATTTCACTGAATTTTTCACTGAATTTTTTTTTAGAGTTGGAAGGGACCATATAGATCATCTAGTCCAACTCCCCTGCTGAAGCAGGATTGCTTAGAGCATGTTACTCAGGGCTGCATCCAGGCGGGTCTTGAAAATCTCCAAAGAAGGGGACTCCACAACCTCCCTGGGCAGCCTGTTCCAGGGCTCTGTCACCCTCACCGTGAAGAAGTTTTTTCTCATATTTGAGTGGAACCTCTTATGTTCCAACTTGTGCCCGTTGCCCCTCGTCCTGTCACTGGGAACCACTGAAAAGAGTCTGGCTCCATCCTCCTTCAACCCACGCTTTAGATACTTATAGGCATTGATAAGGTCTCCCCTCAGCCTTCTCTTCTCCAGACTAAAGAGTCCCAGCTCTCTCAGCCTTTCTTCATAAGGGAGATGCTCCAATCTCCTACCTGTACTTATAGTTTTGGCTTAAAAAAGCTGGAGAATCTCACATGTATCTATTCAGACTTCTTGAGGGATACTGCTTGATTACTTCAGTGATAGAAATTGCAGGGAAACAGCACATGCAAGAAAGAAAAATACTTGTAGGTCACTATGAAATCTGATCTCATACAAGCAAGCTCATCACCAAAGAGTTTAGTTTAGATGAACAACAAGTAAAAAAGGCACAGAGAGCATTCAGCTATATGGATGATAAATATACATCATTTTCTCCAATAGCAAAGCCTATCCTCACTGCAAGAAATTGCCATTTACTTCCAGCCCAAATGGATTGCTCAGGGAGAGAGAAGCCGGGGACAAAATTAACTCCTGGAGCCCAGTGTGTCCCAGGAGATCCTGCCTGCTCCTCTCCTCCACTGCACACAGAACAGGAACTCGATGGCCTCTTTGATTGCTTCCATCACCACAATAATTATTTTAATTTTTAGCTTCTTGATTTTGGCAGAGACTCTCTTAAAAGCCCAATCAAGAACAATTAAATGCAAGAATTAAGTGAAAGGCGCCAACAAAATTTGGTGTCTGCCCCTCTTCCCTTAAGTGGGATGGAAGATTAAGTGCTCAGCGTACAGGCTCCTGAGAAAGCCTGCAAAGGGAGGCACCCTCAGAAGAGATCCAAAAATCCTTTTTCTTAATAGAGACCTTCTAGAACTTGCCAACAAGAAAAGCTAAATCCTGCAATTCCAGTGTGATGGAGCCCTGGCTTCAGCTCTCATTCGGGCTCAGCAGTTCAATTTCACTTCCCACGTACCAGGGAGAGCAGCCTAGTCAGCCCATAGTCTTTTCTGTCCTTCCATGATGATGCCACAATGCTAAGCAGCCAAATATGCAAGTCACTACACCAGAAAGTATATAGTGTAGTGATTAATGGACTTAACTAGGGGGGAAGTTCTGGCCATGGTCCTCTTTCTCAGGACTTTTAATGTGGTTTACGTTAGATATTAATTTGACTTGAGCAACTCACAAGCACTCACACCGTACGCGCTGCTGAGAAAAGAGACCAGGACACAATTCTTTCCCTTTTGTGTTCCACCAATAACTCGTGCACTCCTCTGCGCGGGTGCTCAGGTTTGAGTGGCAAGGAGGGACTCAGCACGTGTGCTTCAAACGGCCAGACAGTGCTGCAGGTTTCTCGCCAATGATCAAAGGAATGGGAACCTAACACTTAGGCCAGAAGCATTTCAAAGAGCTTCCAGTGTTGGCCGCCTGAAGAGCCCAGGTTCCTGGGATCACAGTTCTGATTTTTTATTTTTTTTTTTTTTTAAGAGCATAGGTCTTCAACAATTGTCTTACTCAAAGGCTAACAGCTGTGTGGCAGTCACATTCAGATTCAAAGTTTTCTACTCATTCATAAATTCAAAAGTAAGGCTAAGCAGATGCATCATTAAGTCCAGTTACCTTATTTTTGATATTAAATATAATTATCCCCAACTTCACAGACACTCCTAAAGAAGTGACTTGTCAAACAGTGAGATGACAGAGGCAGCAACAAAAGCCCACTCACACTACCACTGGTCTCATGCCTTGCAAAATAATTGCCTTCCCACCCAGAACTAAAGGTTACAATTACAGTGAGAATGAGTCAAGCCGGAAAGACCTATTTAAAAAAAGGGAAAAAACTGGAAAATAGTTTTGATGAAAATATGCAGGCGATTCTAAGACAGAAAAGAAGCCCATTTTTGCATTGCATCTTGTTTATTCATGCTTTGTCTCAGTTACCAACCACAAATTAAATACTTTAGCTAAAACTTTGCTCATCTGGTACCTTTAATACTTAGTCACTAGAAGCAGAACATCTGTTTTGCTTTGAGGCTTTCAGCAGTGACTCAATGTTATCTACAGTGTTGGACTGCTGAAGATTAGTATTCTCAAGGTTTTTTCCCCCCCTCTCCTAGCAACAGGGCCGCTTGCTTTCAGGAGGAGGAATCAGCCTACAAAATTGTGTTACAAAATCATTTAAGTTTGGCACAAGTTGAGGAGGAAGCACAGGACCCAGAGAAATTTCATCCTCAGCTGGAAACAAGCCAGCTGAGACCTCTACCAGCCCATACCTGTGCCCCACAGCTCTCTAGGACCGATATGCCATTACAGGGTGACGCAGGCTTTCAGGCTCCAGAGAAGCAGCAATCTCCTGCTGTGTTTACAGTAAGCACGATAAACACACCACAATTAAAATTACTCTAGTAGCGCTCTCAGCATGTGTACCCCCCCCCGAGCCTGAAAGCAATCCCAAAGGTTTATCTGTGATTTAACCTCTGCTGGCTTCAGGCACGGCAGATAGCTCAGCATCACGTATCTTCATCAGCAGTGAAGTACCCGAGGTAGACAGGTAGCTTTAGAAAGATGATGCAGCAGCAGGAAATATCCCTGCACCGAGGGACCCAATTAACTTGCTGATATAAGACACTAGCATCTTATTAACACAGTAGACGCTGTGCATGCACAAAGGCATGCCAGGCCTGGGAAAAGGACTTCAAGGATAACATACGCTGTGTGTATGTGCAAGGGAACAGCCTGGATATGGTCATCATCTTGTCCTGCTATAAGGGAAGGGATCTGTGCAATATCCAAGTCATCTGGCAAACCCATCCTTAACAGCCATTTCCCCCCTGTTCGTGCAAGGCCGATCATGTGGCTCATTCAGTGAATGAGTATTTTCCCTGGAAGAGTCTTAGACATAAAGCAAACCCACAGACCTCCCCTTTATCTCGCCAAACAGCAGCTGTAAAACAGCCCCACCTGTCCCAACTCAGGTACAGGTTGGCTTTAGGGGGTTTCGCTGTCTCCCACATCAGACATGGGCACACCACACTTGATGGGTTTTACAATCCACTTCACCCTCCACATGCAGATAAGGGCCCTAACATTGAGGATGCAGACATTAACCCACAGGTAGCTAGAGATCCAAAGGAAATCTGGGGAAACCTCAATTTCCAGCTCCCAGCTCAGTGCTTTAACCACCAATGCATTCAGTAAACTCTTAAAAATAGTGTGCATAGTTATAGCCTGAGAGTGTCCGTGCAAGCAAGATAGATCACATCAAGATGCCTTTAATTCAATACCTCCAACAGCAGCCAGCACCAGGTGTGAGAAGCAAGGTCAAACGAACACCAGCACGTACCATTTTACCCCCAGAACACTTGCCCTTCTCCAGCATAGACTGTTTCTGCCCAGGGATCTTTGCACTTTCCTTCCATGAGTTTAATCAGTCACCTTTTCTAACATGTAAGTTTTTAAGAATCCTACAGCAAGTAGAAGCATAGCTTAACACGTGGGGTAGAAATGTTCACAAACATCGATAGCATGCAGGGTGAGGATGGGTTACCAGGGCAGTACCATCAACTCCAAAAATCATGATACCCACAGCTCACAAAGCTCCACTGAGTTCTCACCCCAAAGTTTTTACAGCATTAATACAGACCACGACAAACAAGCATTGCCATGCAAGTCTTAAAGAGTCAAACTGCACTCCTCATTAGTACCTCTGTGGGCAAAGAAGCAGAACTGGTTTGGAAAAAGAAAAGGAAAGAAAATACAGATGACTCCGATAACATGTCTAATTAATATAGCATAAACTAGACGGGCTGGTTCAGTCTGGGTGTCCCATCTGCTTTGACTTCAGTCGGGATGGTTCCCATCTCCACAAGTGTCAGTTTCCATACAGATATTCCCACGTGCTGACACGCCAAAGATGTGCCTTCAGCACCCGGGCACATATGCTCTTCTATGGCGTTACTGCATGTCCTTGCGTTCCTCTTTTAGGAAGAAGGGATGAACAACAAAAAATATGAGTGCCCAGTATGAAAGGATGGTCCTGAGAGACCAAGGCCATACCCCAAGGACTAAGCAAGAGTCTGGTATGAGTTTGCTGTAACTTCCTAGTCACCAGTCCTCCATGGCCTCTAGATAGATACTTCTCTACCTTTAAAGCCTTAACCTAACATTTTGTATTCTGTTGCACTTCAAGTGACTTTGCAACCAACTTGCATGAAGTTCTATAGTGTAAATGCTGATTTATAAAGATTTATTTGTGGAGTGACTAGCTACAGCTCCCTAAGGTCAGTTAGACCTATGATACTAGAATTTCAGGTTCAGACAAGGTCTTGATCTCTGCATGTTTCTGGCCCTGCTTTTGGAAACAATAAGCAGAGAAGACACATACCATACAGTCCCTACAACAGGAAACATCCAGACACTCACAAACATGCACCCTGGCCCTAAAAGCTTCAACAAAAGGAAAAAAACTAGTAACAAAAGCAAGGGGAGCATCTCATTTGCTCCACAGGAGGTCAGAGGCAGAGTCAAGAACAGGACGTGGGAGGTGGAGAAGCACATCAAGTGCCTGTGGCACCCCAACAAAACAACCTCTGTGACTTCAAATGAAAGAGAGAAGAGGTGAGTAGGAGGTGCAGCCAGCATAACACAAGGATTTCAGCCAGAGTGCCATGAAAAATGCATATGAGCTCAGAAAAGTGGCAGGTCTTTACATAAGGAAAGTACCATTCCCGCTTCCCCAGGGAACGAGGAGGGTTGTATCCTATTTCTGGTTTTTAAGAGGATTTCTCCAAAGACGTTAGGACTTTAAGAAGTTTTGAGACTTAGCAGCTGGGGACAGCCAAGAGAGACCACAAGGACCAGAAAACTTGCCCCTCTTCAAATCGAGGTAGCTTTGCAGAGTGATTTTTCCTCTTTCTCCATAGTTTAGTACACTGGAAATACCCACTTCATAAGAGCAGCAGGACGGAGGGAAGAGCTGTTCCTACAGCCATGTACAGGCCTCCACAACAACAGGAAACCAGTGGTCAAGCGGTGCCGATAGTGCTAGTGCTTTCACTGCACAAATGTTCAATTGAGGACAGGCTGACTCATTCACCCCAGTTAAAACCCAAGCACCAACATGGGTCAGTCCGCTAGAGCTGGTGGTTCATTTTTTCATTGCTACAGGTGGATTTCACAAAAATGGAAACCTTGTCAAAGAGGTCATATCCTTCAGAGGCAGAAAGGAGGCTACAGTCAATTTCAGATAAGCTTCTAATGTACCACTTCATGCCTGCCCAGAGTGGCTGTTGGCACCTGCTCCTGAACAAACCGGCAAGAATCAGACCCTGAAAAGATCATCTATTATATTCTTTATGCGGCATGAAGAAGGACGAATGGGACTGAATATGCAACATCTATTGGGAAAGTCCATGCCACACCTACAATTACATACAAGAAAGAAATCAGCCTAGTGTTCCAGCCAGCCAAACAGGGAACGCCAAACCTTTACTAAAGGAAAACCTCGAGTAACTTGGATGCAAACAAGCTCATATCCACCTGGGACGCCAAGCTCCTTTCACTGTCATCTTACTAAAGAGGTATTTTCTTAAGGGTCTGATCTGCAGTTGGGGCTGGCTGGAGGAAGGACCATCAAGGATCTGCCACTGCAGAAGCATCCCTAGCCCAAGCTGTTGAGCTACAGCTGTGAGTTCCTGCAGCACTGGGGACACCTGACCGCTGCAGCTTACTCCAACCCAGCTCCTGTCTCCACACCCCTCAAAATTCAACAGCATTAAACAGCAGAGGGCTTCTGTTTGTAAATCGTGGTTGCTACACTGAGGATCGTCATACATCACAACTGTAGTGTCAAAGGAACAACAAAGTGGTGATGGCGAAATCCTATGGCGCAGATTGGTTCTCCAGACCTCTTTCATAAATGCTGATGGCGCACATGGTGGCTGGAATTTTGTCCTAAGAAGGTCAACCAACGCAGGAAGCCTCAGCTGCACTAGAACAATCAAGATCTTGGGCAAAATGCTTACAAGAAAGCATTTTTCCCTCAAGAAACAGACAACAAGTTTCCAGTAGCATCCTGGAAGCCTTTCTTCTGACAAAGAACTGGTTACTTAGGAATGGAGCTAACTCAGATACATGCACAAAATAAAAGGCAGAAGAGAAGTTTACCTGGAACTTGCTGACTACGCTGAGATGGTATGGGGGGGCAGGGGAGATGGGGGAAGCAGCCAGTGCTTTGGAATAGGCACAGAAACAAGTTTCCACAGGAGCATGTTTCTTTAAAGTCAGATGTATTAGATCATCTTGTCCCCTAGAGTATGTTGTTTCCTAATGTTTTGCCCAGACCAATTTCAAATGTCAAAAGCAATGGTTGGGTTTGTTGGTTTTGGGTTGATTTTTTTTTTTAAACTACCTTAATTCCCCACAGAGCCAGTCAAGGATGAGAATTTTAGACTCTGTTCTGTCTTTTACATTACAAGTGCAATTACCGCTGCAGCCTGATTACAGCATCTCCTGTCATACAGATTCTGCAAGATGCTGAAAGAACAGCTTGCCTTTCAAATGGAGTTAGAAAAATTCGTATGAGTCCTTTAGTGCTCAGTGGTCACGTGCCAACGAAATTTAAGAAAAGCATCTGCAGTCTCGAGGGAAGAGCATCCCTTAGAGAGAGCTATTCATACTGTCTTCAAAAAAGGATGTGATGAAAAACCCTTGCAAAGTACTTATCCTGAAATTTGGACTACTCTCAAAATAGTCTTATTCCTCTTGCTTTTCGATACTTTCATCCAACTAATGAAGAAAAATCTTCACTACAGGAAGGAGATTTCTAGATGTGTGTGACAATTTGGGTATGGACAGTCTTGCCCTACCCGGATGCAAGAGATATAGGATCGAGCAAAGTAATGGATCACAGAACTAATGTTAAAGTTAGTTCGACTCCTCTTCCCAGACATGAAGGGAGTGAGCATCTTGGATAACTATAAGTGAAAATTAGCACTACAAGCTGGAAACATCTGGATATAGATAGTTAAACAAGATAGTATCATCAGGTCACATCTGTTTTCCACATTTTCACTTCAGCCTACCAAGAGGCGAGAGTCAGGCGGTCAGGACACGGGCCAGAATTGGGAGAAGTTCTGCGGTGGGTTACTTGGGGTCCTCAAAGCTGGATGATCACACAGGCCACTGCCGCCAGGCGACAGCTCCCTTCTCCTCCACCTCCCCACCCCAGGCATTCCCACAGCGGCCCATGCCAGCCTCCACATCAGCCGCACTGGGCCAACTGGCATTTCTAACCTGCCAAAACATCAGCTGGGACAGGGTGCTGCACTGGAGAGAGCAGTTTCACGCCAAGGTAAGCAAGCTGAGCTGCCTTACCCAATCGTCAGACGTGGTCCAACACGTGCAGAAAGGAGGGAACAGAAAAATAAACTCCCCAAAACAACTTTACCTACATCTTACATCAGCTCACCTCTGCCACATAACAACTAATCAGCTCTTCACACCTTAATTCCCTTTCTACACTGGAGTGACAGCCCTCCCTGCTCGACCAAGTACTAGCTAATGAGCAAACACTACTGTGCCTAAGCCCCAGAGAACACCTAATTTTGACAAGACGGGGCTTGACCCCCAGTTATTAAACAGTAAGTGGGAATATTAAGTGCAAATATTAACGGTGAAATAGGCACAGCTGGCACCAAGGTTAAAGGGAGGTTATAGGATGGGACTAAGTCACTGAGTTCAGCTAATAGCATATGCCTGGCTATCAAAGATGACAAGATTTAGCAGCTTACTATTAATTATGAAACCTCTGCAGGATGTTTTCTGCTGGGAAAACGCGAAAGTGTTGCTTTTCCAGCTGCCCATTAACTAAAGTGAGCTGAATACGCCCCACTTCAGATGGAATAAATCCCTTTTGGATCAGGCAGTGGGTAGCTCAAGAGGGAAGCTGTCAGCATCATTAGACACATCATATCTATTCTCCAAGCAAGATACTTCAGGCTCAGCTATTTCAAAAGTCAGTACTTTTCAAGAAGCATGGAAGTACCAACTCATCCTTCTATTTCACATCTGTCCCCTTTCCCCTGGGGGCAGCAGGGGAATTCCTGTTGTGATACAACAGGAATACCCCAGTTCCTCCCTGGGCATGAAACCTGTGAGTAAAGCAGACATTGATAAATGGGAGTACGATGGCGAGTGAAGGAAAGTTAATGGAAGAGAGCTCACAGAAGACAGGAATATTAAAGAGTTTCAACTCCTCTGTCTGAAGCCAGGAAAGACTTAACAAATAGGCATCTTTGCGCTTAAAGCTGCTAAGAAACAACCCTGCCCAGAGGAAAGAAAAACTACAAGTGGAAGAATTAAGTGGGCAAGTGCTTGACATAAGTGTGGTTTTGTCAACGGAGACAATTTATGGAACAGGTTCGAAAAAGCAAAGGAGGACGGGGGAAAAGAGGGCAGTGTGGGTACTGCCAGACCTTCTGCCTGTGAGCACCTTAGTCCAAGATCATCTTTCGGCTCTTGGCCGTGGAGGTGGAGGGGCAGGATCCAAGAACTACTCCCAGTGGGGATATGAAAACGGATGGAAACGGCTTCTTGGTGTCTCACTCCTGTACTGCAGGATGGATCTGCAGCGAGATTTCAGTGCCACCCAGCACTGCTGGTCTTGGCAGCCCTTGCCTGCTTGCCCAAGTGGGTTTGTGCCACAGCAGCTGTCAGAGGCCACATGGCCTCCCAAGGCTTCATGCAACACTAGCTCTCCGAAAGTCTCCAAAAAACCCACCAAACTGAATGAACTCAGTGGCTGAACTAAGTCCCCCAGACCAGAGGCCGCAGCACCCTTGGAGGGCAGCAGAAGGAAAGTCTACGTCCCTGCTGCTCATGGTGCATCTGCTCAGCCCCTGAAACAAGGCTGCAACCCTACAGCCAAGTTTGACACTTCCATCTTTAAAAAAAAAAATAAATTCTCCAGTTCCTCATTATGCCACATAGAAATGCATGATGAAGAACTGCAGGTGAAAGAGAATCCATGAGTGCAGCTCAGCATCTGCTCCCACCCTCAGCCCTCTGGCATCCCCCTTCCCAAGGGCCGGGGTGGGGAGCAGGGCTGTTGGGAAGGGGCTGCCGACAGCACCGCTCTAATAAGATCTTTGGGGGAAACACATCCTTCGCCTCACATAAAACAGTCCCACAGCCTCCTTCTCACGCTGGAAACCCACTGGGCATGGCAGACTGTCAGCGCAACCTGGACCCCAGGGGCAATTTGCTGCCAGTCCTTTTGATCAAAGGACAGGAGAAAAACCCTCATATGCCACCGCAGCCTGAAGCCCATGTCCCCTGTACCGGAGGCTTTGCCACATCACAAATTCTCTCCGTTGGAGATGCTGGCACCAGGAGATAGAGAGGCAGGAACACCTCAGGCTGTGGGGAGATCAGAATTGAAAAGAGGCTATTTTTTTAAACCTTTTATGCTGCCGTACCCCAGTCTCAAACCACAGGAGGGACACGAAGGACTGAGCTCTGAATGCCAGGCACTCACCTCATCAAGAGTCAAGCCAAAGCATCCCAAAGGAGCAGAGCTGCAATTTGTCACCTAAACAGCAAAATAATCCTCCTGCAAATGCCCTGCACCAACAGGCCAGTCCTGTTCATGAAGACAAAGCTCAAGCAGCACTTTGAAAGTTCTGTAACGATTACTGTAACAAGCAAAATGAAAAAGAAAAAAGGTGGAAGTAGCAGCCTTAGTCCTTCCCCTGGGCTCAGGATCTGCTGCCGGCAGGGTTCCTGGCAGGGCTGGGAGCCTGCCTGCACTCTGGCATCAGAGGCGGGACACCGCAGACGCTGCCACAACCATCTGGGGGGCTGGAAACAGCTGAAGTGACACGGAAAGTGTCAGCTGTAGGATGGGACCGGTCACAGCCATGACGAGCGTGGCAGAGGTACCTGAGACGACCTTTCCATGTTGGACTCCAAACTGGAGAAAAATGTCCATGTACCCATGCAAGCTGGCTACTGCACTACTGCTCGTGTCCTTAATTAGTTAATTACTCACATTTCTGTAAATACATTGCCTTAATGAAGAGTCAGAGGGAGAAATATCCAACACCAAATATAAAGAGGCAATTTCAGCTGGCCACCAATACCTTCTACAACAAAGTGGGTGGCATTTCAGCAGACAGGGCTCCACGAACCTAAATTCACTTAAATCCATGTCACACTTCTCAACCAATGGGGCACTAAATGGTCCAAAATGAAATCCCTCATACACACACCGCAACAGCCTCCCTGTGCTAATGGTTGTGTGAGAAGATGCAGTGAGTCACATGAGAGAAGGAATCCTTAAACACTGCAAAACACAATTTTAAAGATTCTCTTCCAAACCGAGTCAAATTGTCAGTGGGTGACATCCCCCTCCACACTCGGGTGCCCTGGATCACGGGCAGCAACAGGCAGGAACTTTTTTTAAGCAACATCAGCTTAAACAAATTAAACGACAGGTTTGGTCTTTCAGTCCAAAGGCTGCAAGCATGTTCAGGGGTTGGTCACCTTTAATGACGCCATGATCACCAAACCAGCTTGATGGATGGTACCACCTCGCTGGAACAGTGGCAGCCAGTGAGAGCGGCCAGCCCTCCACTCGTCACAGCAGCTAGGAGAGGCATGCACTGCTGCTCGCCACGCCACATCTTTCCACGGCAGCTAAACACGCTAATCTCCAAAGATCCCATGTTGGCAACACCAAATCCACTCTGCAAAAAATAAAATCATTCCAAATAATCCATATGAAAGCAGCTGAGCAAGTATTGAGCAACTGCAAAGTCCTTGGCTTCCTAAAAACAGTCATGATTTTGCAGTAACTTCAAAAAAAACCCAACACTGAATAGGTCAATTCCTGGGCTTGGATGCTTAGAAGCTCAGCTTTCCCGTCACTGCTGACACTGCTTTGCTGCCCAAGAGCCTTGGCTGAAGTTTCCACCTAGCTATCATCAGACCTGCGTGGCTCATCTCTGAAGCACTTTTTCCCCCCCAGAAATTTCCACCTCTCCCATCCACGTGCGCACAGACTTCCTTGTTCTCTATCCACCAGTCAAATAAGCACAGTTTTCAGAGTAAAAATTCAGTTTCTCAACCCTAAAGTTCAAAAGGGGGGGGGGAGAGAGGGGAAGGGTGTTTGGGGGCTGATACTCTTGGCTTTGCTCCTAGGAGGTTGGAGAGGGAATGGAAATGGATGTTTTCAGATACTCTCATTACGTGCTGTGTAATTATTCAGTAGAGGCAGGCTGCAAACTCTGGCAGCATCCCGCCTACGATTGCTCTTACACTTGCAACTAAACCATTTCCAAAAATGATGAACAGAAACAAGCCGGGCAGATGGGTGAGTGGCTTATTTCAGGTTTACAGTGAACGAGATCCATCAGTTTCTCCTACCAGCTGCCAGGCTTGTGTCCCACAGGAGCCAAAGGACTCTCTTCCATGAGATGCTGAGCATCCTCAGATCCCCTTGATCTACATGGGAACAGACACCAAGAACACCCAGCAAGATCAGGTTCAGCCAGCTGGTTCAAGTAACACTGACTTAAGGGTTCACCAAAAATGCCAACCTCTCTGCTGGGCAGAGATGCACTGTAGGGAGTGCAGCGGCTTTGGAAAGGGGAGAGGGCTTGCAGGGAATAATGCTGGGGCTGCAGCACCTCCACGGAGAAACCACCACCCTTCCTAATAGCACGTGCCTGCTCTCAAGCCTCCTGACAGCTCACCATGCCCGCTTCCTGGAGGGTCGTCACAGTGTTGGGCAACAGGGCAGCATCAGATGCTCCATCCCACGCTGCTCACTCAGCTATGCGAGAGACAAAATAAGGACAGAGGGCTCCCCAAGTTCCTCTTTTCTTGCCACAAACAGGGTGAGATCCAGCTGAGGGTATATCCTTTTAAAGCAGCTCCCTGTATTTCACAATTTCTCTTCAAGTTTCTACACAAAGAGGGCAACATATGGGAAGTTACATAAACTCAAGCATTCCCCACAGAATATGCTGCATCCTGAAAAAAAAGACAACTACCTCTGCACAGGCACTGAATTCAGTTTAACACATTTCAAGGAAGGCAGAGAGTGAATCCTGTGTCGTGTAGAGGCTAAGGCATGGACACAAGAATGAATCTCAGATATGCAGATGTCTACGCAACCTTGTCTTGTGCAAACCAAGAGATCCACCACCTTTGTGAAGATGCAACTGCAGCACCGTTTTTACACCTGTATCACTAAGAGCTCCCTGCAGCC
Source organism: Limosa lapponica baueri (assembly GCA_002844005.1). Taxonomy (NCBI): domain Eukaryota; kingdom Metazoa; phylum Chordata; class Aves; order Charadriiformes; family Scolopacidae; genus Limosa; species Limosa lapponica. The sequence continues at coordinate 1,283,398 of KZ505652.1, read as the reverse complement.
CTGACTGAGGGACATGACCTCCGGCAAGGACCCTCTCAATAGCAACCGAGAGAGATGGAGACACTTTGGTGACCCCCCAAGCCATCTTAAAACGCTAATGGACCAGAGTGAAAAACACTCACAGAGCCGCTAGGTTTGTCAGCTTCTCCGGAGCCTCAGCTGAGAAGGTGATGAGAGAGCCACATGCCAGAGGAGACAAACAAGAGGAGGTGCTCCTGGAGACTGGGTTGCACAGACAGACAAGGCTGCAAGCTGCCCATTCCACGCCTACTTCAATCATGCTTTAAGATGTAAGAAAGGATGATTGTGCAGCATTTAAGTTACTCTCCTCCCTGGATTCACCTTAACCCTTCCAAAGCTGCCTTTGTAAGTCAGCTAGCCCGTGCCTCAGTTTCCCTTTGGAACAAGACCTCCTTTTTTGCATTTTATTTGTTTGGATGTTGGATTCTGGAGGCCAGAGCTGCCTGCTTAGCACAGTGAGAGCTGAAGCACAGCCCCACACAAGGCACTGCTGCTAATGGCTGGCTCATAGGTTTCGCCTCCCAGTACCTACTGGAGTAAAAAAACAACAACTCGTACACAACGACTACACGTCAAGCCAGGTATGGAAAAGATGATAGATGAGTTGGCTGAATATTTTCTCCTGAAAGGTAGCGCAACGTGAGAGATTCTCCCACAGTCCCACGGGAAATGTCTGTAGCCTGCTCTAGATGAGCTCACCAACCCGTGCAGACTTCCAGAGCACAGAGGAGGACTGAAATGCAAATCCACCCATTATGCAGCAATCTGCATGCACTAAATTTCTCAAAGGGTTAAAATGATGGAAAAAAATAGGGATCCACAAATTAAGCTGTTGAAGGCCACTGCCCAGTAGAAAGATTTTGAAAGACTGAGTGGAGCAAAACCAAAAAGTAGTAAAAGTAAAAATTTATTTGCAAAATTGCAAAGTAAAACCATGCTAGCCATGGAAACGGTCTTCTTGTTTCTTTTCCATATACTCCTAGATACCCTTATAAAAATAATTTAACCTCTCTAATCCCAGCCACAGTCTTTCAGCTAGCTGAATATTTAAAAACAAGCTGCTGCCATTGAGTTGACCAAAGATCCCTCCTGGCATTCCCACCTTGCTACTGGAACGAGAATGCAAATTCTACACAGAGACTGGGATTAAAAACATCGCTCTGTTTGTAGCCAAATAGATTTAAAGTCTCCTCAGGAGAAAATCTTGAGGATTATCCATGCTTTCCAATTTATTATTCATTTCTAACTCATCTCCGTTCAACTCTAATTCATCATTCAGGCCTAGTATGGATGGCATTAGTATCTTCTAGGAGACAGATGTGAAGCTGCAGCATTTGGGCTGCCACAGACTATAGCACTGCCCTTCTGATCTAGCAATGCAGAGTGAAAAGGGAAGACTACGCCTGTACTTCCACTTACAAACTAACTAACTATGTATATGCACAGCTGAGAGCGGGCCTAAAGTTATACTTCTGAGCCTTTGTACTCCAGAGTGGCCAGTTTGCAAGGAAGTGAAATGCAGAGGCTCTGAGGTATACCACGTGTTAAGCAACACTGGAAAACATGTGTGAATATATTTATTTTCAGGCTTCTCAAACATATCCATAAGAACTTTGCTTCTGGAACAAAAGTGAGATGATTATCTCCTGGCATGATAAAAACATTATTCAAATCGTAAAGCGGCAGGAAAGTTTTGCATGCTGTCCTGCCACACACTATCATGAGAAAAATTTATGGTACCTCAAAACCTTTAGGTTGAGAGCCAGGATATCCCTGCGCTGCGCGTGGTGCCTGGAACAAGAGGCTGCCCTTTGCCAGAGAGCTGCTGGAATCTTTATAAACCACTAAAATGCTTCTTTTTTTAAAAAAAAAAAAAAGCGCAAATCCTGTTCTTCATATTTCTCCTCTTACTCAGCAAGATTTACTTACTTCAGGGTTTCTGCCTTTTAGAAACTTCTAACAGCATCATAAGTGTAATATTTGTCCCTTCTGCCCCCCAGGTTTAGCTGAGTCTCTCAGGTC
>KZ505652.1:1262942-1274422 GCA_002844005.1 Limosa lapponica baueri | reverse complement strand
CGGGGGGGTGTAGGGGGGTACACGTTCCCGTTCCCGTGCTGCCATCTGCCGGTGAGGGCAGGCGGCCTCGTCCCGCGAGCGGGACGGGACGGGAAGGGAAGCGGGGGGGCCGCCCCTCCGCCGGAGGGGTGGCTCCCTTTCCCGTCCCGCCGCCATGGGGTTCGGCCCCGGGGAGGAGGGAACGGGCACTCCCCCGCCCCGCTCCGGCGCCTCACGCCGCTTGTCTATCACGGCGACGGGCGTGCGCGGCGGCCAATCAGCGGCGGGGTGGGGCGGGCTCCGAGCGGTCCCCGGGGCGTGCGGCGGCGGCGGGCGCAGGTAGGGGGATCCCGCGGCGGGCGGCCGGGCCGCGGCCGGTTCGCGGCGGAGCCGAGCGGGGATCGCCGGGGCGTGTGTGCGTGTCTTTTAAAGTTATTTTCAAGCAAATAAACTCATTTCTCTCCCCGCTGGGAGCGGGAAGGCCGAGCTGCGGGGCAGGGTGGAGAGAGCAGGCAGGGTCCCGCCGCAGCCTGCCCCTCCCGGGCCGCCATTTCCCCGGGGGAAGGAGCGTTGTTGCTTTTCCTCCGCCATCCTCGGCGAGAGGCCGCGTCGCCCGCGGCCTAGAGCAGGATCCCGGCCTGGGCCCGCTTCGCCTGGCGCGGCCGCAAAGAGAGTAACAATAAATAGCGGCTGGGAGCGGCGGGAGGGAGCTGGGTTTGTGGAGGCAGAGTCGGGAGCTGAACTTTAACCCCGGAGTTTTTTTCCTTGTGTGTTTTCCACCCAGGGTTTCCCCCTGCACCAGTCGCCGCCGCGGCTCCAGCCGCCTATGGAAAAGCCCAGGCGCCTATAGAGAAGCCCGAGTGTGGCCAGCAGCCCTCCGCTCGCGTTAAGCCTCTCTCTCTGTGTCTCACGGCAGGTGCTGATCCAGGATGGGCTTTGCCGAAGACAAAGTGTACGACTACATTTTGAAAAACCTCAAGAATTTCAGGAATATCCGCGTGGCGTCGCTGGCCGATTCCATGAGCTGCCTGACCGACGCCGACAGGGTAATTCCCTGCTTTCCCAAGTCCTGCCGGGCTCCTTCCCCCATGTATAGCTCAGACAACGTGTAGCTGCCTTACGTCTAAGCTAGACCTTCTTTTAGATCCACTGTGTACTTTATTTAGGATGAACTTCACGCCCGGGAGGAAATGCGGGGGAGCCAGGCGACCGTCTATAGGTTTTACCAGCACCTGAAGTGCCGGCAGGGCTGGGTGCTGGATCTCATTGACGCGCTGCGCCACAACAACGCGGGGCACCTGGCCGACGAGCTGCAGCACGTGTATGACTCCTGGCAAGCCCGTGAGTAGCTTCATCGTCCCTGGGCGCTGCCCCAGGGGTCTGGTGGAGATGGAGACCTGAACTGTATCTCCTGGTGTGCGCCGAGCAGCTGGCCTCTCTCCCTCCCCTGGCTTCCCAGGGGCCTAGGGGTGTCTGTGACCATCCCCAGGGATGTCCCTCACCACGGTGATGTGCCTGAGGATGGCAAGGTCCCTGTTGGAAGGTGCTTGGGTTGCCAGTGGGCTGGGTTTCTTGCCTGAGGAGAAACGGAAAGGTGAATTAAGGGGTACTGCAGGTTTGGCTGATGTGGGGACAGAGCAGGGGCATGCAAAGGGATGCCTTGGCCCCACACTCATCCTCTGCCTCCTTAGCTTTACCCTGATGCCCCTGCTCATGAACCGCCTTGGCTCCTCCAGGTCCCCCGGCTCCTGCTACTGCCTCCTTCCCTCCTGTAGCCAGCAATGGCCGTCCTGCTGTCTCCTCTGTTGGTGCCCAGACACTGTCCCCGGGACCGAACCCTGCTCCGGGAGCCCCACTGGCTGAGCAGCCAAGCCAAGACCTCCCTGCTGGCAGCCGTCCACCTCTCCTGCCCAGTGATGCCACCACCACAAGCACAGACCTGGACGCCAGGGTCCCGGTGCAGGAATTGGTGAGTGGGGCATGTGTCTGACGGGGACACAAAGGTCCCTTTTGGACTGGAGTTTTGGTGCAATGGAGTGTGGGGAGCCCATGGTAGGGTCCAGCTCATGAAGGGACACCCTAAGCAGTCTCTTGCTGCTGATCTCCAGTGCACACTTGCTGCATCTGGCAACTTACAGCTTATGTATGGCCCTGTAACTGCTCCCCTGTCTTGCTTCCCCTCCATGGGTGGGAGTGCAGGGTCTGCTCTGTTAGTCCAGGCTCCCCTCCACAGCCCCTGACCCCGTGCAGACCTCCTGCAAGCCCTGTGGTGGGTGCCAAGGAGAGAACCTCTTCATCACCAGGCTTGCATGGGTCACTGGGTCAGGGTTTGGGGCACCCTGGTGGTCCCTGATCCCTGGTACAGCAATTTGACATAGCTCATTTCCTTCCAGCTCTCCAAAAATGTCATGGAGCAAGAGAGTCCCCAGCCACCTCCACCTGTGAGCATGGCCCATGATGGGGCGAGTGATGGGCACAGTGGAGAGGGGCATCTCCTGCACCCCACCAAGGCCCCGCAGGTGGCAGCGGGGACCCCTGTGGCAGCCAATGTGGCCGTGCCATCGGCTGCCCCCTCTGAGTGGGGCCGGGACTGGCTGAGCCGCCAGCAGCACCCAGTGTGTGTGGACAACGGGTGTTTCGGGAATGCCAACCACCTGCACCGCGGTGCACCGGCCTTGGGTCTGGGCAGGTCTCTTCTGCCGAAGGACACAGGCATTGCTCGCAGCCCTGAGCAGCCCAGGAACGAACCCGAAGAGAACATCTATGTCTCCACTGGGTCACTCCCAAGGCTGGAGGAGACCGCTCGCAGTGGGGGGCAGCAGCCCCCAAACTCACTGTCAAAAAACCAGGGTGTGCCTGGCTCTGAGCGTGGCGAGCCCCCAAGCAGCTTTGTGGATGTGCGCAGCCCCCTCCTCATACAGCAGCAGTTTGATGCGGAGCAGAAGCAGGTCAGGATGCTGCAAGAGCACAGAGGAGATGAAGGTGGGTTTTCTTCCCAGCAGTTACGTGTAGCCACTGTGCTGATAAGGAGCGGGGTTTGAAGGTGCTGCCAGATGCCTGTTCTGCTTGACGGTGAGGACGGAGTGTGGCAGAGAAGGTGCAAGTGTCGGGTAGGCTCCCTCTGGGAGGCCATGGGGACCCTCCAAGTGTCGGGTAGGCTCCCTCTGGGAGGCCATGGGGACCCTCCCAAAGAACAGTAGTAGCTGTGGCTGTTGGTACAGGACAACCCAAGGTTGCATCTGCCTTTCTGGCCCATGAGCACTCATGGAGGTGCAAAGAACAGCTCTCTGTGCTCTCCTCTCCTCTTCCATCTCCTGGGCTGCAGTGACCTCCTCCACGAAGGGAGAGAGCTCAGATTGTGCAGAAATCCAGCCTGGTGGCTTGTGTTCCCCTGATTTTCCCTCCGGTTGTCGTTGCTTCTATATTTGGCACAACATCCTGACCAGGACTTGGCAGAGGCGCTTGCCTCATTTCTGTTGTAAAACACCCCACTGAATGTCTCTGCACCCCCATTTCAGCAGCCTGGAGCTGCCCCGCTCTGAAGGGAGGAACAGATTGGGGATGATGGCTTGGCTGGTACTGTCTGATTTACCTGCACCTACTGGGCCAGCTTTGGTGCCGCAGCAGAGCCAGGGCCATGTGGCCAGCATCCAGTGGTGCTGGGTCCTGGTCCCTCTGCAGTCTTCTCAGCTCTGGGAATATCTGTTGCAGCATCCTTGAGGAAGAGCAAAATTCACCTTTTAGGTCTCCTGATTAATGCAATTTTGTTTTGTCCCCAACAGGCACTCGGATGGAAACAACTACAGTCACTACCCCTGCACCCAGAGATGCTTTCCCATCCTGCGACACCTCCCTGAAGCCTCCTGTACAAGAGAGAAATGTGCCCCTGGGGGAGACGGCCAGCAGCACATTCTCCATGCCAATGAATGAGAAAGTAGGTGACCTTTCCTGTTGCCACTTGCATTTCATTCAGGTCCTTGCAAGCTCTCCCTGGACAGAGATGTGTTGCTGCAATGTAAGATTTTGAGGTGGTGGTGAGTTTATTCAGGGCTTTTTTTCCCCATTGCATTCATGTTCCTGTCCAGATGCAGTATTTTGGAGCATGGGACAAGAGAGCCAAGGTTTGTCAGGCTTTGACTCATTATTTCCCCTCCTTGACTTGCCAGTCAGTCTTCTGGCTTCCAGGTGACTCTTTCTTCCCCAAGTCCCAAAGGCTCCCCGAAGCCCTAACAGCTCCTTGCCCTGCTCACTCTTCCAGCCCTGGGAGTTAACTGTGACCCAGCCTCGCTGTTAGTGGCTGGAGATGATGTGGTTGAGCGCTGAAGTGGGCTTGTTGCGTGATGTGAGTGCCTGAGACCAGGCCAAATGGGTGCTCCTTGTGGCACCCAGCCCCTCTCCTTTTCTCCCAAAGGTCCTCTTGGCCTCAGCAGACCCTCTCCCAACTGTTGGAGGAAGCTTTGAAGGCACATCTGGGAGGACGGCACCCCGGGTGAGCTCTGCCATGAGCATCTGGGCTCCTTGCAGCAACATGGAGAGCAATGTGGAGCTCAGCAAGCCAGGTGTTCTTCTCTCCACGGCTAGGGAGAGACCAGAGGCGACTGGCAGATGCCCGAGATCTCAGGGGCCTGGCGGCCCCTGTTCTGGGGCATCTGATAGCCTCACCTTCAGCAGCGACCCACTCATGATGAGCACAGATAGCTCAAGCTCAGGAGAATTGCTCTCCAGAGTCTCCTCAGGATGTCCAGCTCCAGCAGCTTGTGAAGACCCCAGGGAAGAGGAGGCAGCTGGAGCAAGCAGAGACTCCTGTCCACCTCCAAGCTGCGACAGCACCTCCCTGGGCACCCACGACATCCACGTGGACCATGACCCCAGGATCCAGCTTGGGACAGGCAGCGACCTCCGAGATGGAGCCAGTTCCCTTGGAAATCCTCCAGATTTTGTCTTGAACAGAGGCCGTGGCACTGCGACCAGCTCGTCTGAGGCCAGAGCCCCCCCAGGGAATAGCAATGGACCGTCTCTGCCATACATCGTTCCAGCTGTGGGCATTGCTGTGATTTCAGCTGTGGCGTTTCTGGTGTACACTCGATTCCAGAAATAGCGCTGGAGTGGATGGGATGCCACGACCATCACTCAGCCTGGGCAATTCCTCTTTGTAGCAGGAATTTGGCCAATGCATTTGAAGCCTGAAGAGCAGCAGCAGGGGGGGCAGTAGGGGTGTTGTTAAATCTCTTTCTGGAAGTTTTGCTGAAAGGGGCCTTGGTATTGTGATGCTATTGGGTTTGGGTCTGTTCCCCGCCCATTTCCCAGGCATCTTCTTGTTGTAGCCTTCTCCTTTTACAGCCATAGAGAGGCTCTTGCTCAGGGAGTGATCCCTTGAGTCAAAAAAGAAAGTTCTCATGGCAATTCTCCATGTCTTCCTTGTTTGGTCGCAGGGAAACATGTCCTGGTAGTCCAAAGTGTGACCTCCCGGGTCCCTCAGGCAGTGCAGCAAGGAGAGGTTTCGAGGTTCTGTAAAAGTGGAGCTGAGTTTGTTTGCTCTGCTCATCTTGGCTTGAAAATGTGTCCGAGGGTCTGTGCAGCAGCCTTCACCAGGTGCCCTGTGTTGAATTTGCCTTACTTGGTGTCTCTGGCTCTGCTGCTGGGACCTTGACTCATCTCTGCTGCTCCTTTCCCCAGGTGCTGGGTGCGTGGGCAGGACCCTGGTGCAGCAAGTCATGCTGCCTTCTGCTCGTCTGTGACAAGAGATGTCCCTGTGATGAGAATGAACCAGCTGTCCCCTCTTCCAGGAGCTGTTGTCCTGCTTTGGTGCTTTGCTTTGGAGCATCATCCCCTGGTCCTGAAGATCAGGGATAGGCTCTGGGATCGATTCATGCAGCCCTGGCACTCTGGGGATGAAGCTGAGGGTCAGGAAAGAGCCACATCTAAGCAGCTTTCTCAAGGATCAACATCCTTTCACCCCTCTCCAAGCAGGGAAAGAGGGTTATGCTTTAAGAGGAATGTTTCATGCAATGCCAGCATTAAGCAGACTCGGTTCCACACAGGATTGTTGGATGTCTTTGCTCCTTAGGCTGTATTTTGGAGCCTGGCTAGCAGGGTGGATGTAGTTCTCGCCTTGCCTGGCACCTGGAGCTATGGGATAGGAATATAGGAAGCTTGTGTCCAGGCTGGGACACAAATAGAATCAACCCTGTGCACTGCAGGGTGGTTGAGATGCTCTGGGTTCTCTTGAAGGTCCCATTTAAAATTGCAGCCCATAATTTTCCTTCTCAGCTTGGAATGCAGAGGGATTGGGCTACAGGATTTCTAAGACAAAATTCTGACACACAAATAAATATCCCCAGCTTCCCTCTGCCCAGGGCAGCTTTTAGGGGCAGGAGCGACTTTACTCAGTTGCTGTTGCACACATTTCCAACTCTAGGCAGAGTTTAGTGATGTGATTTCTGTCGCTGCGACTGCAGGATGTTCACCTACTCTCATCTGTTCCCTCCCAAAAGCACAGGGGCACAAAAGTAACAGAGCTACTTTTTTTTTGTAGTTAGAGAGTTAATTTAGCTAGAGGACTTCTAGTTCTTTTTAAGCTCTAAAGATGCCAGCGCAGACTTTTGGGTTGTACCCTCCCGTGATCTGCTGCATGGCAACCAGGGAGCTGTGGCAGGAGACAGGACTGAGTAAAACGTTTGGCGATCTGGTGGTGGATTTGCACAGCAGAAGGCTCGTGCCATGGGATGGCATGGTTTTGATCTGTTGAGCCCTCAAGAATGCCATGGGCGTTAAACTATTGAAGTGACCTGGTGCTGAAGGCCAGGCTGTTGCTTCTTCCCTGCTTTACTGTGTCCAGTAACTTACTCCTCCTGGATTCCTTCCACTTGGCACAGCTTCCCAAAATACAACCTTCCTGCTGGCAGGGGAGCAGGAGGGAGATGAACCCCCTGACACCTGGCTGCAAAGTGCAGCCATCGTGCCCGGAGCTCAGCCTGCGGTGGGAAGGGTCTGTCAGTCCCATGAGAGGGCACACGGCTGCTCCTCCCTCCTAACAGTTCCCCTTTGCCCAAAAATGCAAGAAGTGCCTCCCTTAAACGATAAGGACAATAAATATATGCAATAGTGAGGTGTTGATTTTGATCTGACGAGGCTGCTCTTCAGGTCAACTTGAGATGTTCATCGCTTGTTCAGTGCCTGGCACTTTATCCCTCAGAGGAAGGGACGGTGCTTTTAAATACCCTTGACCTCCTCTGCTGAGAGAGGGAACGCAGGGGCTGTCCTTCCCATTTGAAGGTAACGTGGTGACTTGTCCAAAACCTCCCCGTAAGCAGGGAGAAGGACCTGGGATTCCCCATCAGCATTCCCCAGTATGCCGGTAGTTTTTCCTCTGCTTTTGTAGTTTCATCAGTGAGGGCTTTGTAGAGCCCTGTCACCCCCCTGTGAAAGCTGCAGTTTTCAGCACTAAGAATTGCTCTTTGTTTGCAGTGGGTAAGGAAATCTCCCCAAATCCTTTCACCTTGTTAAAAGACTCATGTTTACTACTGAATATTGCACCAAAATAAAGCAGAATACACGTCTTAAAGCAGAGTACGTGAGCCTGCATGACCACATCGCGGAATCCATCCCCAAATTCATTAAAGAGGGGGAGCGTGTGCCTTCACACGCTTTCTGCATGACTCACGAGGAAGCCTGTGAGATCCCAAACCAGCAGCATCCGTACCAAGGCCCTCTTCTCTGATGCTTTACTTGTCTGCAAAATTCTTCGTGTATTTTCCCACTACTTTTTAGCAATGGCTTGTATGCTTTGCCTTTTCACATGAAATCACTCTAGTGAAACAGCTGGTTTATCACCACTTCAGGCTCGTTAAAAGCGCACCTTCAGTTTTCTGCTGTGAAGTGCCGATATTTTCACAGTTGTGATGTAGCACTTTAAAAGCGGGATCAGCAGGTGAAACCTGCAGGAGGGAACTGTGTCCCTGCAGATCTTTAAAAAAGAAAGAAAGCCTTTTACTAACTGTATAATAAAATCATTTGCCACTTCACACCCGACTTGTGAGGTTGCTGTGTGTGTTTGTAAGATGAGGGGGACAGATCTCAGCTTCTGAAGCCTCTGTGGAGCAAGGGAAGGTTTCACATAAAAACTGGCTGGAGAATTAAATCCTCTAATTTACCTGCTCAGGGAGTGGAGGCTGCAAAGAAGGATCCAAACAGCCCTCAGCTTTTTTGGGGGGGTTGCTCAAGTTCATGCACCTTGGTTTTCCCACTTAAGAAGACAGGTGCTTTTAATTAGAGAAGGCTGTTGGTAGAACTTGTGCCATAGTCAATTTCAAGCAACTCCATCTGTGGGAGCTGGACTGTTTCCCTTGCTGCGGAGCTGTGTTTGGATTTCCTGGAGAACCGTTGCATGCGTATCAAGGAGCGTCTGCCTGGAATTCGGCTTCCTCGCCCCTTCTTCAGCCTGCCTCTGGGCAGCCAGTTCCAGTAAGACCCTTTGATCTTTGGGGTTGTGTATTGGGCATGTCGAGGTGACACCTCCTGTTCAGCATCCGAGACTAGAGGTGACCTCCCAGGGTTTGGGGGTATGTTCAGACACTGCCAAGAACCACTGAATCTGCATTCCTCTCTCTGGTGAAAGGGGCAGGTAAAGCCCTCTCTGTTGCTCATAGCAACATCTGGATCTGTGCCGGGGTGTTGAGGAGCAGGAGGTTTATGAAACCGTTGCCAGAGGAAATGCTTTGAAGGGCACTACTGGCACTGACACAGCGAGACTAAGGCCATATCAGGAAGAGGCAGACAGGATTTGGGGACAGTTTTCCATCCTCGTTTCAGAACAAGCACAATTCCTGGTCTAGAGGATGCCCACCATGGTGGGTCATAGGAAGCCCAGACAGCAGGTTCAGGATGAAGCTGGGAAGTGTGGTTCTTGAGGCAGCTTATAGCTGAGCTGTGGAAGTTGACTCCTCAGGATGTTGTGGTTGCCAAAGACGAACTGGACAAGTTCTGGCAAGAGAAATGCACCAAAGGCTTTTAAGCTGAGGTCTGAGCTGCACACTTATTGCAAGCTAGAAGACTCTAGGAGAAATAGGGCCATAGGCAGCTGTGGCTGGGTGGTGGCAGGCTGGGAGGAAAGAGACTGGATGTAACCCGGTGGACACCATGAGCAGATGTGTGCTGAGGTGGACAGTATTTAGCAAGCCCAGCACACTCCTCATACTTCCTTCATGATCCAGATTGGTTGAATCAGATCCCAGTATCTTGCACAAAAAAAGGGAGCTGGGCCACCTTTGCCACCCTGGGTTCAGCTCTGGTGTGCAGCAGTGGTTGTTCCCCAGGTGCCGCTCCTCATCTGCTGAACAGCTTTGGGCTTGGCCTGACGTGCAGAAAAGAGATATCAACATCACCAAAAACACCGCTGTGCGCAGCTCCGGCTCACCCCTCGCTGATGAGGGAGCCCTAGGGGTGAGCCCTATGCCTTTTGGGGACAGGTAGGAGACAGCATGATGGAAACAGCCCTTTTCAGTAGCATTATGTGCCTTCTCCACACTGCCTTTTACGGTAGAGGCTCCTAAGGGCTCCGCTGTGTATTCACAGCTGAGACAGCCTGCTAGCTCCCCTCACTTTCTGCTTTCCCAGCTAGAACTCTTGACGTATATCTCAGGTATATGAGATGCACTCGGGGCTCGGTACTGACAATACCCAAAACTTCAGGCAGCAAAGCTCAGTGAGTTCGATTTTTAACAAAATGAGGGCAACACTTTTATGAAGAAGGGTTATTTCTATTCAGAGAGGTTATGCTTTATCTCATATTGGTACCAATCCCATCTGTAGGCTTCCTGCACTTGCCCAACAGGATATTAAAATTATACAGATGAAATTTGACCTATCTCATCGTCCTGTTTTTGCCTCAGCAACCAGAATTCAGCAAATTCTTACTGAAATTATTACACCTTTTTTGAATGTCAGTTGCTTATCCCTTTGGTATTGAATTAATGCCTGAGGATTGTGGTGAGCTGAGATTAACACGATGCAGGTGAAGAGCACCGTGGGTCACTGGGTTGCAGTTCCACGCTTGGCTGACCTCTAGGTATGTTAGATGCCAATTAACATTCCACATAGGAACCTGCATTGTGTTACAACGGGAGCGGTTGTGGCATAATATAGTCTGGGAGTCTGTTTTCCTCTTGAATGTCATCCTGTTGATCGTTGCTTGCACCCCTCTTTATGGTCACCTCAATTTTTCTGCTGCTTGGATGGTTCCTGCTGTAGTTGTTAGCACAGAATTGATAAATGTAGGGCCAGAATTTAGAGAACAGGATGCATCAGCACTTAAATTAACTTAAATTATGTTGTGATTTATAGGGTAGCTGGATTGGGGCATAGTGGGTCAGATGCATCCCGAATCCTTGACCCTTGTTTCTTTGTCTTTCCTCCGAAATCCTCCTAAATCTGTCTAGCATTTTGTTTTGTTCATCCTTTCTACGGAGCTCGCAAGATCTTTGGAGAACTCCACCGTTTCCATCTGCCCTCAGTGGAAGAGGGGGTCGGGATCCCACTTGATCTCTGAGGCCTTGTGAAGGGGAAAGTAACTTCTTTCTGCTGTCTGTCTGTCTCTTCCTCTGTAGGAAGGAAACCTTAAGCCCTCTCCAGCAAGGCCAGAGCCCAACTAGTTGTCGTCCAGGATGTGTTGAGCTCAGAAGCATCTGATGCGGTTTCACTTCATGTCAGTGGGGTTATCGTGGCCCAGAGAGGCAGCCTCCCAAGACGAGGCTTTCCAGCACGGCTTTGGGACAGATCGTCCTCACAGGCAGCGTCAGCAGTGACAGTCTGGAGTTTCCCAGAGATGGCTGACGAAGGAGGAGCTGGAGGAAGGGGCGAGTTGTAGGTACGGAACGAGGTTTAGGCCCCAGGCCCTTAGGAAGACTGTGGCAGAGGCCGTGGGGCGCAGGCCCACATGGCAGGGGCCAGGGGGCCACGGAGCCGCCCCACCGTGAGAGGATGAAGGAGACCTTGCTATCTGCATATGCAAATCGTATGCAAAGCAGCCCCCCCTCGCGGCCCAGTCCAACTGGGCCTACTGCGGTCTTCCTTACAGCCCCCTTCTGCGTTGCCATAGTTACCCGGCCTGTCAATCAGCCTGCCTTCTCCCGCCCCTGCCGGGCAGCCACCTGACGTTATTGGATAGCAGTCCTGTCATTCTTTTCCCAAAGGAAAACCATAGGCCAACGCTGCCGCATAATGTCCCGCCCCCGCGGGCGCATTAATCCCCGCCCCGTACCGAGCTCGCACATTCGATTGGGTAGCGGCGCTTGTCACTATCGGCGGCCGAGCGCGGGGGGAGGGCCTTTCGCCCCGCTTGCCGTCCGATCCCTCTCTCCCATTGGCGGAGCCGCCTGTCGCTCCGTGCGACGGAGGGCGCGGATTGGGGGGGAGGAGGCCCACCGGGGCCGGGGGCGCGCGCGGCGCGCGGGGGGCCGTTTGGCGCAGGCGCGCTGCGAGGCGGCGGCTGCGGCGGTGGCGGC
>KZ505652.1:1248683-1262326 GCA_002844005.1 Limosa lapponica baueri | reverse complement strand
GAGGCAGGCAGGGAGGGAGGGATGCCGGGGTCGGGGGGAATGGGCTCAGTATGTCCAGTCTGGGGACACCACGGTGGGTGTGGTGCCTTGTCCAGTATGCCCAGTATGGGGGACACCATGGTGGGGTGATGCCTTGTCCAGTATGCCCAGTATGGGGGACACCACGGTGGGTGTGATGCCTTGTCCAGTATGCCCAGTATGGGGGACCCCATGGTGCGGTGATGCCTTGTCCAGTATGCCCAGTATGGGGGACACCACGGTGGGTGTGATGCCTTGTCCAGTTTGGGGAGAGGACGGTGGGAACATGGTGGGAGAGTGAGGCAGGGGCTGAGCAGGTCGGGGTGGGACGAGCTGAGCTGCAGGAGCTGTGGGAGATGGAGGGCGAGGTGGTCCCTGGGCTGGTGGGGCGGGAAGCTGAGGTCGGGGCTGCAGCGGGTGCTGGGGTGCCTGAGTTGGGGACCTTGGACCAGAGTGGGAGGGAAGGTCACTGGTAAGGACACAGGGGGTGAGGAAAAAGACACAGAGGACAGATGGAGGGGCCAGGGTGTGCAACCAGAGCCAGGGGGTGAAGGCTGCCTGGTTGGGCTGGTAACTGGTGGAAGAAAGGCAGTGGAGAGCAACGAGAACGGTGTAAATTTTGGGAGGGGAGAACCCTACCGGTTTGGCAGGGACTGGGCACAGACTGAACCAGGCTTTGTAAGGAAAAAAAAAAAAACACATCCCCTGAACCACGTTTTTAAATACCGTATGAGAAACGGTCTGTGGAGCGAGTTAGGCGCAAAATGGATGGCAGCCTTCATTTTGGCAGCAGCAGGAGCTGCTGCTCAGGTGGCTGTGGCTGGTGACTTACTTCAGCCATGTTTGAAGTGGAACCGAGTGATTATTTCTTTACTCACGCTGGAGTCCTTCCTGTTGGAAGGAAATTGCCATACCCTGGCAGTGAAATAGCGTCAGCGTGGTTCCCCGTTACCTGCGCAGCTGTTGAAGGACATCAGCAAATGAGTCCAGGATGAGAACAGGAATCAAAATTGTCCTGCATCTCGTAGCAAGACTCGGTCTGTTGGCTGGCAGCACCAAGATGTTATTGTTATCATATTAATGTAATGTTTTAAATAGCGTTCTTTCTGGATTTTTTCGTTGCTGAAAAAAAAAAAAAAGGAAGCTTCTCTTTTGCCCTGTCTTAGTGTGAAAAATAGGAATTATATCTCAAAAGACTTCTAAAGACATTTGCTGAGCGGGGTGCTGCTTGCGTTACTAATTCCAGGCAAGTGGAGCTCTGCAATGCTAATGCAGCGTCAGTGTGGCTGTGCTAACCTGCACTCCCTTCGCCTCTCCCTCCCTTTCGTTTCCAGATCGTGCTGGGTAACAGTTCCTGCACCAGGAAATGATCGTAAAGTTAATGTTGAATAACTGAGGTAATTGTGGGGTTTTCTGCTTACCCAGGAACTGATATGATGAAAGAGGGATTCGGTAGGGGGGGTGTAATGGCACTAGCAGTGGGGAGCATCCTCGTGATTTAGATGCGACAAAACCAGCTTTGTATGTGAAAGTCCACTTCCGTGGCTATCGTGAGGAAATCACAGCAAAACATACCAATGGGAGCTGTGGGGTTGTTAATTAGAGACATGCTAGTTAATAGGTTGTAGCTAGCTGTAGGGAAATGAAGGAGATCTCCAGCATGAAAATTAGGTTGGACTTAAGATGGAGCTATCCATTAGGTGATAATACTCTTCTGCCTTGCTTGAGGGCAGTGTCTGTGTGTTCTATGGAAAATTTAGTTTAAAGTTGGGCATGGAGGTTCTGGTTTGCTGCGGTAAAGTTCAATGCAGAGTGGCGTGGGATACTTTTAGGAAAACAGGTGTTCTGGCAGCTTCCAAGACAACATTTGGATCCAGTCTGGAAGGTCAGCATAGTATGATTTGGGATTACAACGTAGCTTGTCTTTCCTAAATTATTTTTGTAATAATTGGAAGAAAAATGTGCTTGAGTGAGTACATCCCTTAATAGGGACAACGTCTGGTGTCAGAGTAAATTACATTTTGATGTTAAAATGCCCGATACCACATTAAGGAAGATTCAAGCAAGCCTAAATGAAAGCAAACGGCTTAATGGGCATATGATCAAAAATGTCCTACTTTAGTTCCCACTTGTCTGCTGCTGGTATGTGGCAAACAAGCTCGGTGACCTTGAGGCTTGTCTTGCTGCCTGTGCTGGCAGATGCCCTGGCAGATGAGCCCTGCTTCCCCAGGAATGAAAGGATTTCAGCGGGCTGCAGTTCAAGCTCGTGATCTTTCTTCCCCCATAGTCATCTGCCTGTAGCAGTAACGTGCAGTGAGGACTGTTTCACTGCAGAGATCAGGAAGGTCTGAGACCGAGGGGCATCAGATTGGATATATCTGAAATAACCCGACCTGCAACAGTACAATCGACCTCCGAGCTGTGTGCTTTAGTGCTGTTAGATGTTTCTTGGTGCACTTCACAGGAACTAAAGCGCTTTATTGCAGGTGCTGTGATTTTCAGTATGCCACAGGCAAAAGGAGAAGAAGTCAAGGACGCTGTTGGTCTCGGAAAGGAGTGAGAAGTGTCCTTGAAAATGTTGTGAAGCAGAGATTGGTTGAAGGTCTTAGCTGTTTTGGAGTATTATGTTGGTGAAGAGGAGCTTGAGAGGATTATTGGTACAGCCAGAAATAATAGTACAGAAAAAGCTTTATCAGCTCCGGAGTCAATACAGAAGAATTCTTTTCTGGTAATGAATTATCGGTACCGTTATTGAAATCTACACTTAAAAACTGGACTGGAAATACCCCAGATGAGTAAAGAGGATATTCACATTTACATTAACGTAATTGTGGGATGCCAAATGGCTTGCTGTGGGTAGGTTTAAGTGCCAGGCATAAAACCGATGATGACCACATCATAATGAGCAGATGAATATTTTGTTGTAATGAATATTCCTTACGATAAGAAAAATAGGTCAGTGATTCAGTTCCTCAGCTTCTCCCCATTTCCCCTTCCCCCACTCTCTCCTAGCTCTCCTGTGCTGCTGCACCGCTCGTCTGTGCCTTCCTGAAAACCTGGTTTCCTTGGCAGAGATGAGTTTAGGTTATTTCCCTGGGTAACAAAGTATGTTTCTCCTTTCTGTGGCCTGTTTGTTAGTTCTTTGGAAAAAAAAAAAAAAAAAAAAAAGAGAGAAGCTTGCTTTGATGGTTTTGCTAGGCATCATCTATAATGTTTTACTGTTTGACAAAAAAGGGAGGGGAAGTAAGTTGCATAAAGTGTATTTGTATTGTAGGGTATTCATTAATTCCAAAATAAAGCCGATAGCTAAAATGTCAAGAACATCCTGCAAACAGTTTCTAAAAATGTATGCATGTGTGATTTTAAAAAAAAAAAAAAAAAAAGCATGTCCTCAGCCATTCTATAGTCCTGTCAAATAATTAGTTTTTAAAAAGAAGTTTTAAGTATCTTCTGTCAGAATCATGGAAAGACATAATGTACACATTGCTTTAAATTCACAATATACACAGTACCCAAGTAGAGGTACAAATAAAAGACTGTTTTGGCAGCTCCTTTGCAGTACAAAATTTAAGCTTTGATTTTTAAATGCCTTTTTATGTTTTGGAATTGTGTATGAAATGTGAATTCTTAGCAGAGCCTATTTTTAGAGATGGGAGGATGTGTAGACTTACTGTCGCTTTATATTAAATGCTGACGAATGTTTTTTTCCCAGCTGTAAAATTTTCATCGTGGTATAACACTATTAAAATATAACATTGAATGTTTTAGAGTAAGTGTAAGATGCTGTCATACGCTCAACTAAATCTTCTGCAGGCAAATCTTTTTAGCTTCTGGTATAATTGGCTCCTAACTTAAGGATCAGTCTGAAATACGACTTGAGCTACTTGTCGTAGGAAGAAAATCCACCATGGAGATCTTTAATTATATCGCCTCTTTCATCTTGACATTTCTGCAGCTTTCAATACAAGTCTGTTTAGTTTTTTTGTTTATATAGTGTCTGGTTTTATAAAGTAATTTACATAACAAATAATGGCATTATATTTTTCTTGCCCCAAAGAGCTTACAGTCTAACTCTAAAAGGGATTTGAAGATGAAGGGAGGGTGGCAGCGCTCTTGCTGTGGGAGCACATAGTATCCTTGAGCTTTTCTGCATGTGAGGTTATTTAGTACTAGCTGTAAGCCCTTAACTTTGTTTGCAGACTGCTCTTTTGTTTGTTGTTGCATATCCGTAGATTTGCCCTTGAGAAGAAGGTTTATTTTCAAGGCAAAGAGCTGTATATAAATTGTGTGTATGAAAATGTATGTATAGAGCTGCTTTTTAAAAGCATCTATGTGATGAGAAAACAATATTTTGTCAGACCAAAAGATGAAGACTTTTTTTCTTGGAAAAAAATTGCTTTAAGATACTTTATAACTGCTGTTGCAATATGTTGCATTAGGGAAGAAAGTGAAGGTAAGGCTGAGTGGTGCCACAATCTTGCCAGTTCCTTAAGTCACCTTCTTTGTACCCCTGCTACTTTTCATGCTGAATAACATAGGATTTATTTTTTTATTTTACACAATTTGAGAATGGGATTAGTGGCTGTCATCAGGCTAACAAAGTAATATATAGAGTTTCTTTAAGGAAAAAGACTGTAGAAGGTTTTGAATGGAGAGCAGTTTAGGCTTTGAGAAGAGGATTTCCTGCCTTTCTTCTAAATATCCAAGTACTCAGGGAGAGACTAAAAATTTCCCAGAAGGTCATAGAATCACAGAACAGTTCGGGTTGGAAGGGACCTTTAAAGGTCATCTAGTCCAAACCCCCTGCAATAAGCAGGAACATCTTCCACTAGATCAGGTTCCTCAGAGCCCCGTCCAACCTGACCTTGAATGTTTCCAGGGATGGGACATCTACAGCCTCTCTGAGCAGCCTGGTCCAGTGTTTCACCGCCAACATTGTAAAAAATGTCTTCCTTATGTCTAGTCTGAATCTACCTTATTGTAGTTTAAATCCATTACCCCTTGTCCTGTTGCTACAGGCCTTGCTAAAAAGTCTGTCCTCAGCTCCAGGTGCTGGGTGAGAGGAGAGTCCAGAGGTTTGCACCATGATGCTCTTCCCATGCTCTGCCTACGGGCTCCAAGTAGCAGCGGGAAGGTGGTGAAGAGAGGCAGCGTTTACATTTCCTACCTTGGCCATTAAAGTTGGCATCTTCTTGCACTGGTTATTTCAGCAGAACCTTCTGACTGAGAAAAATCAGCCTCTGGGCTGCCCAAATGCTCCTGGATGCCACCAGTTCTCACACTGCTCTAGAACTGCCGTCTTCTGCAGCAGCTCTCTTGGAAAAAATGCTTCAGAGGCTTAAAAGGGAGAGATCCTTGGATGGCTTTCAACTGCTCTGTAGATGCTGGGAAAAATCAGTGTTTTAAGAGAAATCTCGGTAGCAGATGGTGATGGCGTTCATCCAAGAGAGCTTCCTCCTTCCTCCCTTTGAAGGCATGGATTTTTCTAGTTCTCAGATATGGAAGAGCTGTGGCTGCCCTGCATGTTCGTGTTGGCTGACTTCCTGTAAGTGTAAGAAAAAAAAAAAACGATTCTCCATGTCATTGAAATAATTTCCTCCTCTTTTTTTTTGTGTGCCACACCCCTTTCCTACACAAATGGGTTTATAGGGGAAGTTTTTTCCATGCCCCAGACTGAGTGCTCTGTGCAGGTTCTACTCCATAGAAAATCCCTTATGGTATGTTAAAGAAGTACTTAATTTTGAGCTAGCACGCTTCTTCCTTGGATTCTTAACCTGTGGCTGGCATGTATATTATGAGAGATCCATAATTAAGAATCATTTGGTTCAAGTTAATTACTTTAATAGGCTATCTTTTAGAATTTATCCCTGGTGAATTACTGAAGGTATAGCCAAGCTGTTTGCAGATTGAGAACACCAGCTGCTCCACACAGAAGCTTTCTGCAGCTGGTGCTGCACAGATGTGTAAAGCCAGCTCCAGTTTGACACTCTGTCCCAGCGTGGAGGGTTGGATGGTCTTCTTGGGGCCAGACAGGCTTTAGGAGGACCAGTGCCGAGTGGAAACTAGTAAACCTTGAGCCCAACCTGGCTGCTTTACACCACACTCTGCAGGCATCACTCCTGTTTCCCCCTTAGCCATGTGTTCTGGTGTGCTAGACAGCGGATAACTGGCACGGTTTAACCCCCACGCTTGATGTTCTGCTAGTTCAGTGGCAGCTGTAACACCACCTGAATAAAAGGTAAATTTATAGATATTAAAAAAACAAAAGTGTGGAGCGCACCAAGAATGACCTGGGAAGAAGTTTCTAAGGAGCTGCTATCTTTTTTTGTGACTAGGAAAACTTCCTAAACTGATGGACCAAGTTGGTGATTCTCATGCCCTAAAATCTGGAAGGTTTGTGTCCCTGAATGTAGGAGTTTGGTGTGTGAACTTCACGGCCAACTTTAAAATGAACTAGTGTTATTCTACTGAACAAGTGCTTCTACTAGCACCCGAGTGTCTACTCTGAAGCGGAAGCCTGTTAGCTTGTGGTGAAGCAGCCCATATGGTGTTTTCAGTTACGTGGCTTCAGCAGGGCACCGTGCCTTCGTTTTTGGATGCTTTTCTGCTGCACCCCAATGAGGACACCTCCAAGACCCCACCCTGTGCTCTCTCTCTCCATTTTCACCCTTGCGTAGCCTGGAAAAGTGAGGCTGGGGAGAGGATTGCTGTCCCTAAATACAAGAGTATGCTTTAAAAAAGAATAAAAAAAAAATTTGCATGTCCTGACAGGAACAAATATATTCCAGAAATCAAAAGGAGGTTTCCCAGCACCAGGACACGAGCTTTTTGGAACCAATCCCTTTGTCTGAGCAGAGATGGCAAAGCAGCCAAGTGCTTTTAAGAGTGGGAAATTTTTGAAAAGGAAGTCCAAGATGTTAGTGACCACAACGGACAGAAGACTTGGCTGAGTAACGTGAGAAGCCTCTTCCTGTTCCTTTTCTGCTGTAGAGCTTGCTAGTTTTGCACAGAGTTTAAGCAGGACTGAAAAGCACAGTGCACGTGGGGAAACTGGTTTTAGTGATCCTGTAGAATAACTGGGTATTTAAATAGAATGGTGCTTACCAGTTCCAGTCCCTGGAGGGACTGGAGCAGCAGCAGAAGGCTCTGGTTTGGCTGCCAATGCCCTTTTTTTACCTGTGTGACATTGAGGGTATTTGCACTGTCGCTTCTCTCAATAGTAGGGCACGATACTTGTTCAAAGCATTTTTCTGTGGTAGTTAGTTGATGAGTCTAGGACTTTGATTCAAAGAAAGACAAAATGCTTTGAGGGGGTCCTATTCTGATTTATGGATGTATGTGCCATATTGGAGATGACTTTATTGTCACATCAGGTGGGTTGGTGTGCAGGTTTTAAGGTTTAAGGTGTCGAGCAGGTGAGTGAAGCAAGCAGACACTTGGTGGTTGCTGCCCTGATGCCTGCCATGCAGAAGTAGGGTGTCCCTCTCCCTGTTGGAGTGGTCATGGTCTCTGTTGTGTCTGTTTGCCACCTCTGCTGCTATTGCCACACTCCTCCACAACAAGGCCCGTTCTTTTAGGGGTACAAACCCCCTGAAGTGTGTCCTTCCTTTCCCTTCGTTTATGCTCTCGTGTCTTGGACTCCCCTTTCCATGAGGGTGCTCTTCCTGGTGTGGTGTCCCCAGGGATATGGTTCTTCTGAGGTGGCGTGATGAGACCCAGGCAGCCAGCATTCCTATCCTGAGAAGTAACTTAGCTATTTAATTTAGCTATAGTAAGATTTTCGTGAGGCAGTCTTGAAGAAAGATAGATATGCTAAACTTTTCCCCAAGTAAAGCACTTGGTAGACTTTTCATCCTGAAATGCTGATAGAGTTTGTAATTCTGAATTCTGGAGTACAGAATGAGAAATTTTGATGAAAAAAGTCCTTGAATTGCTCCTGCTTTCTCTCTCTGTTGGACTGTGATTCAAATTTCTCTCTCTCTCATTCATGAAGAGTTATTTTTGTGTCTGTTCTTGTTTGAAGTAAATGCATTAGAAATAGAGGATGATTGAGATGTGGATGTGCCTCCTAAAATAGAGCTTGCATCTTCTTTCAAGATTTCTTTTGCTGATGGTTGGGGTGGCCTCTATGTAAATATATAAAAATAACTCAGTGATTTAAAAATAACGTGGGTAACTGATGGCTGTAGCAGCTCCTGGGGAACTGTGGTGCTCTAAAAGGGCTGTTTTATCTCCGCTCTGTACAGCAACCAAGTTAACCCGCCGAGGAGAGAATACATCCTCTTCAAACACGTGCTTGCCTGTTAGGTTTGTGGCTTTTCAAAGATGGTTTGGTCTGGGAGTGAGCTCCCCTCGTGCCTCTGGGTTGTTTTCTTTGCTGTTCAGCTTTTGTAAGTGCTGCCTCTGGGTATTTAGGTATTGCTTCCTGACTGCACAGTGCTCCTGCAGCTCGAGTGGCGGGGCCTCAGCCTGCATCTCCTGCGCTGCCGGGACGAAGGGACAAGGAACGTGCTCTCGCTTGGGCAGTTCTGCCTTCGGGGGGGGGGCTGCTGCTTCCCTGAGTCTTACCGGAGGGATGCTCACTATCAAATGGCCGTAGGAACGAGGGCTTCTTCGTGTTGCATGCTTATCTGTGGGCAGATAAGCAAACATATTTTGCAAAAATAACAGTAGCATGTTATCATTCCTGTCTCTGACATGTACGAATTTTATTAAAACCCGAGATCCTTCTTTCCAGAGGAATGTTAGTAACATCTATGCTGTATTCGGGTTTATTTTCTAAAAATTCCTTTTTTTCCTTTTGGAAAAACTGCAAGGGTTTAATCCTGCTGCCGTAAGCCATAACATGTGGCTGCATTTTTCTCTTTGCTCTGGAGCCCATGTATCTTGTTAGCTCTAGCCTATCCTTTAGCTCATTAATAGTAATATTAATCTGTTCCAGCTCTCAGCTCTAATCGCAGATTCCATCTGATCAGGGTTTTCTCTTGATCTTTTCCAAGAAGCTCATTATCTAATACAGCTGTAAATGTTGCTGGGCCTGACACTAATGCATATTTTGTACCATGGGGGAATTTGACTAATAAAATAATCCAATTAGACATTTGTTTTTGTCTCCCTGGGGCATCTTAGATTACTTGTCTACCTCAGTTATGTGTTGTAATTAGTTAACGTTTGTACGTCCCTTTGATGTAAAAGCACTGGTATTATCCTTGGCTCTGGCTCTGGCTCAGAACTTTATAATATAAAGAAATAGCTGGGGATTAAAATTGCAGCAGTATCTAGCGGGTGTATGGATGCTGTCAGACCTGTGGTGTGTGTATTGCCAGTGCTGCGTGGTGGTGGTGGTGGGGTAAGTATGTTGAGGATTGCATATCAAGTGTTGGGAGCTCCTCAACACGAGGTATCTCAAAACAGGAGTTAAGTCCGTGTACAGAGGAGTCTCAGCCACACTTGTCAAAGACAGATGAGACTGCTAATATTTTCTCGTGTGTTTTCCACATTAGAAACAGATAGATCTAACGGGCCTGTGTTTTGGAGTCCCTAGAGAATTATGTGAATTAATTCAGTTTATAAGTATTTTGCTGGTGTTATGACAGTATCATACTCTGTTTCTTTTTCTCTTTTTTTTTTTTTTTTTTTCTCCTCTCTTTAGTCTTTCCTTGGTTTGGCTTGGATATTGGAGGGACCTTGGTCAAACTTGTTTATTTTGAACCAAAGGACATCACTGCTGAAGAAGAGGAGGAAGAAGTGGAAAATCTCAAAAGCATCCGCAAATACCTGACATCAAATGTAGCCTATGGATCTACAGGCATTCGGGATGTGCACCTTGAACTAAAGGACCTTACCCTGTGTGGACGTAAAGGCAATCTGCACTTTATACGCTTTCCTACTCATGACATGCCTGCTTTTATTCAAATGGGAAGCGAAAAACACTTCTCAAGCCTCCATACTACCTTATGTGCCACGGGAGGTGGAGCGTACAAATTTGAGCAGGATTTTCTCACAGTATGCATTTTTGGCTTCTATACGATTAGGATCTGGTAGTGAAATTTTCTTAAAGCTGAAAACTAGGAAACTTTCTCTGCAGACTCTAAAACTTCTCTAAATATTAGCTTTGGAAGAGTGTACCTAACTCAAATTAAACTTGGTTCAGGAAACAGCATGTGGAGTCAAGTCTGCATCTCCAAATTAGGATACTTTCTTTCCTGAAAGTGCATGTAACATTCCTGTAACTCTAAAATTATTCTCTAACTTCCATGGCGTGTGCTCTTACAAGACTTTCTCTGTCTTAATAATCTCTGATTATGCTGATGTCAGTCTTGTGGGTTTTTTTCTCATTGCTGTCTTCTCACATGCTTAATACTTGTTTTATTGTTCCTTTGCTCATGTGGTTTCATTTCTAACACACATGTGAGTGAGCTGATTGAGGTTCAGTCAAATTTGGTGGTGAATTAACTGAAAGGAGGTTAGTAGCTGGAGTTTGACGTCATCATGTGGCTTCGTTATAAGTTTGATTCTTGTTCATAGGTGAAAAACATGTGTGATAAATACATTTGTTTAACCAGGGCTTGAAAAAAATGCACCAAATGAAGAGGTGTTTTGCGCAGTTGAGGCAGTGACATGAGGGGAAAACAATTTCATAACTTCCTCTGCTTTCTGGGTGGTTTTTTGGCTGGGTTTGGTTTTTTTTTTGTTTTGTTCTGGTTGTTTGGGTTTTTTGCTTTTTTTTCCCAACAGTTAAGTCCCTTCTCATTTTTCTTTGTTTTGCCTGCTAATGCCTCAGAGTCAAGGTTTAAATCAAGCCATTGGAAGTTGGTGGGATTCTCTTGGCGTCCATCTGTGGATCCAGTTGTTTGTTTCCCACTTCTTCCATGTCTGCACACTTTAGGGCCAGGGTAGTTAGCAGTCCACGTGTGTGGAGAAAGATGGAGCCCTCCTGTGACCGGTACTTCTCTCAGCCACCACAGGGAGGAATGGAGACAGACAAATTTAGCTGGCAGTGAATGCATTTTTCTAGCCCTGAGCATAAACACTTCAGATCCCTAGCTGCTTCTTGAATATTCTTCTTTTTCTTTTTTTTTCTTTTTTTCCGCCAGATGGGTGACCTTCAGCTTTGTAAGCTAGATGAACTCGATTGCCTTATTAAAGGAGTTTTGTACATTGATTCAGTTGGATTCAATGGACATTCAGAATGCTACTATTTTGAAAACCCGACGGATGCTGAAAGATGTCAGAAGCTCCCATTCAACTTGGAGAATCCGTATCCTCTCCTTTTGGTGAACATTGGCTCAGGGGTCAGCATTTTGGCTGTGTATTCAAAAGAAAACTATAAACGGGTAACGGGCACCAGGTGAGTGCTGTGAAGGGGGTAAATTCACTTTGAGTTTTGTTTTAGAATCTGGAACATATTTCTTCATTGTAGATGCCTTTTTCAGGGACAAGCTGGTGAGTGGAATGACGAGCTTCTGCTTTTACTGCAGTCCCTCATCTCTGCCAACAAGGATATCTCCTGGAAGAGAAAATCTGAATTTCACGTTTTGGTTTCCCTACTGCAACCAGTCTCTCTAAGTCCTACAGCAGGGCAACTGAAAAAAACAGCTTCTAACTGTTTCATTTGCCATTGGAGAGATCCCATAGTTTGGGATTATCCCAAATACACTCATCACGATCTTGTTAACAACTGTTAGCTTTGATCCTAGCAGTAGAGATTTGCATCCTGACTTCTGAAAGTCACCTTGGTTTGGGGGAAAGGATGCTGGCATGGCAGTAATTCCCCACACAGTTGCTGTGCTGCTGTAGCAGCCCACATCTTGAAGATGTGACTCCTGTTGCCAGGCAAAGCCAACGAGCTCTGTGGCTTTAAGCTTTCCTGAATTTCCTGAAAGTTAGCAATAATAATAAACTCCCCCCCCGGCCCAGTACAGATCTTACTCTTATCTTACTCTTATTATACATTGTTATTGGCATATGTGCACCATAAAGTGAACAGGGATGTAGTTTTTTTCCCTTGAGTTTTGAATGTCTGTGCCCTAATGCTCCAGTTATCCCTTGGGACTAGTATTTATTTTAAGATTGACTTCTCTAAGTGTTGGGAGAAAGGTGGATATTGTAAAATAAGAAAATTAATTTTTCATTTAGAAACATGCCCTCTGCAGAAGGCTATGAGGGCATGGGATTCCTTACAGGCTGTAAGTTATTTGAAAGTAACAGATTTAAAGAAAATTGCTGCTCTTCTAAGATTGCTCTCACTGAAAACAGAAGCAGCTGAAGGAACGGGGCAGCCTGAGCTAACTGAGCACAGCTGAGTGATCCGAGCTTTCCCTGGAACAAGCCTTTTTGTTTCTCTGTCTCTTTAGCAGCAAAGTGTGTGACTTTCATTTTGCTTTATGTTGCAGCCTTGGAGGGGGAACCTTTTTTGGTCTCTGCTGCCTTCTTACCGGTTGCTCCACCTTTGAAGAGGCCCTCGAGATGGCCTCCCATGGAGACAGTACCAAAGTGGACAAACTAGTGCGGGACATTTACGGAGGAGACTACGAGCGATTTGGATTGCCAGGCTGGGCTGTAGCTTCCAGGTAATGACTTGACTGATCTTTATTTTCATGGGAGAGTCTGCAAGGAGGAAAATCTGGATTTACGTCTCTTAGGAGAGCTACCATTCATTCTGCTGTTCTGATCTACCAGATCTAAATTACTGATAGCAATGCTTTTTAAAGTTAGAAATACTTGAAGACTAATCACTTCAGTTAAATTAGTAGTTCCCATTTTCTCCTGGAATTCTGATGCAAATGAACTTTTAACTCGAAAACTGTCTTTACAGCTTTGGAAACATGATGAGCAAGGAGAAGCGGGAATCTGTCAGCAAAGAGGACCTCGCGAAGGCTACTTTAATAACCATCACTAATAATATTGGCTCCATAGCACGGATGTGTGCACTTAATGAGGTATTAAGGGGAAATCTGTTTCATAGCTTCCTGTCTGAAGCATCACCTGTGTGCTGCTGTCACACAGAATCTCTCCTTCCCTGCATATGCTTCTGTAGGTGCATGTTCATACTCATCTTTTTGGACATTCAGTAAGTTGTAATTGGCTCGTTTTGGATTCTTCACTAAATTTTGTCCTTGCTCGTCTGTGTAGTTTGAGCCAGATCATTGTGCTGTGAACTGAACTGCCGTGAATGAATTAGAGGTTGGCTGTTGGTCTTATTAGGTCCTGTGCTTGGTCAGGAGTTGAACAGCTTCTCTGCGGTGGTTTGAGGAACAGAAGGTGTGTGATAAACTACAGCTCTTGGGACTGCTGAGAGAGAAGGAAAGGTGGGGTGGATGGGCAGGGAGGCTGGATACCTTTCTTGTGTTGTTTTTACAAGTTGCTCTTGATTTCTTGGCCAAACCCCACCACTTCCACAGCCTTTGCAGTATCTTTGTGCTTTCAGCTTCTTTACAGTGCTGCCTTGTTGCATTCATGTCAAGCAGCATTGTACAGGGCTATGAAAGAGCAGAGACACGCTCTTCACTCCACTCCGAGCCCGTTGCTCTGGGATGAGCTAACGGGGTGAAGCGTCCTCCTGACTCCTGTTGCTCTTGGCAGATGCTCGCTATTTACCTTCATTTACTGCTGAAACATAGCAA